>JBAMBO010003540.1:0-70190 GCA_037044535.1 Lordiphosa magnipectinata
TTTGCCAAAGAAGAATGGAAACAGAAAGAGACAGAAATCAGACAAATCAGAACAAGTCAGAACGATTAAAAATATCGGAGGATATTCGAAGTCGAATGGATGATGGACAAGTAACTTCCCTATGTCTTATGGACTACAGTAAAGCATTCGACACCGTGAATCATCAAATACTATGCACAAAGCTCAACGCGCTATTTAACTTATCGTACACTGCAACTAAGTTAATTAAATCCTACCTAAGCAATAGACAACAGGCTGTAGTCGCAGGTTTGCGCACCTCCGATCTTCTTTCGATTACGCGAGGGATACCCCCAAGGATCTGTTCTTGGGCCATTATTGTTCTCTATGTATGTTAATGACCTCCCTAATGTCCTGTCCATCTATAAGATACATATGTACGCTGACGATTTCCAGATGTATGTAAGTCGTCCGCTAAGTCTGTTAAATGAGTGTGTTTCTATATGTAATGAAGAACTTACAAAAGTAAATAAGTGGGCTATAGAAAATGGTTTGCGACTGAATCCGCTTAAGTCCAAATGTTTGGTGCTGTACAAAAAGGCCCTTGATGAGCTGGAGCTGCCTAAGTTGATGATACTACCAATTTGAGTATCCACTTCAATAATACGCTGTCGTGGAATGACCACATAGTGCAACTGGAAGGTTGTACGGTTGTACACCTTCAAAAGAAGACAAAGGCATTATTGAACAAATCATTGTGAAAAAAGTTCCAAGTGTGGCGAATAAACACCAATGCTCAATTTGTGAGTGAAAGTCAGATTAAAGTGCATACGAGAAAGCATAATCAAACGGACTGAAGATTTATACACTAGCAATGAAGGAAGTCCATATCCAGCAAACGAGCGCCAATCTCACACAGAAAAAATTAAGATCAGGTATTTCAATATCAATATTTCCATATCCAAGTGAAATTATTTAATATCAATATGAACCTATAATACCACATTGATACTAAAAATATTATATTGAAATGTGAAATGATCAAAGTGATATGAAAAATGCCCTAGTGATATGATTTCAGACATCGAAATTCTGAAAGTAGAAAGAGACACACAGAGTTTTTCAAATCAAAGAGAGACAGCAATAGTCTATATCGAAAAAAGCAAAAACAATGCTCATTGCTCTGCTGCCGCAAGCTGCTACAGACCATTTTCCGACAGATAAACATCTGATTTCGACCAAATTTCGGGAATCTTTTCGCGAAAAGAACGATAAAATTTAAAACACAAAAATGTTATTCTCACTAAGACTCATTTTCCGACCGATCGGTCCTATGGCAGCCTTTAGATATAGTCATCCGATTTCGACCAAATTTTGCGAATATATTTGAAAGCATACAGAATTAGTAATCAGTGAGATTAAAGACGCTAACATAAAAAACAAAAAAAATTTCTTACTAAGAACTATTTTCGACCGATCGGTCCTATGGCAACCATAAGATATAGTCACCCGATATCGATCAACTTTTTCAAATTAGTTTGAAAGAGTGTAATATTCAGAATCACCGACCTTAAGAAAGATTTACTTGAAAACAAAAAAGTTATTTTCCCTAAGACCCATTTTCCGACCGATCGGTCCTAAGGCAGCTATAAGATATAGTCATCCGATTTTGACCAAAATTTACAAATCTGTTTGAAAGCATATAATATTATTAATGAACGAATTTAGATACACTTACATTGAAAACAAAAAAGTTTTTCTCAGTAAGACCCATTTTCCGACCGATGGTTCCTATGACAGCTATAAGATATAGTCATCCGATCTTGACCAAAACTTGCAAATCTGTCTGAAAGCTTATAATATTAATAATGGCCGAGTTTAAGAACGCGAACATTGAAAACAAAAAAGTTTTTCTCACTAAGACCCATTTTTTGACAGATGGTTCCTATGGCAGCTATAAGATATAGTAATCCGATCCGGTCGGTCCGACAAATTAGCAGCGTGCAGTAAAAAGAAGACTCTGTGCAAAATTTCAGCTCGATAGCTTTAAAACTGAGAGACAAGATTGCGTAGAAACAGACGGACAGACAGACAGACGAACAGACAGACAGAGGGACGGACAAAGCTCAATCGACTCAGCTCGTCGCCCTGATCAAGAATATATAGTTTATGGGGTCGGATATGAATATTTCTATGCGTTGCAAACTTCCGGGCAAAATTATAATACACTTTTGCAAGGGTATAATAAGTGCGGTGCCTAAAAAAAATTTCAACGGTAAAAGTGAATAAAATGTGAATTGCATGTGTGTGTTTTGTTGTACTGTTGTTGTACTTGCAAATTAATGAATTGTAACAAGGCTTTTGCCTTTATTCAGTCGCTAATAGTATATACGATTATAATATTCACACTCATACATACATATAGTGCGTGTTTTTATCACTTTCAGCTCTCTACGCAGTAGAAGCGCGTGTTTAAATATATATGTATACATATTTTGTGTCCGCGATGCGTTTATTTTGTTCTGCCGTTGAACGTCAAACAGTACACAAGCACACATACATGCATATGCAAGCATGCGTACATACAAATGTACATGCAAAATATGCATGTATGTATGTATATGTGTGCTGTTTGACGTTCAAGGGCAGAACAAAAAAGCGCATGCTCAGCCTTTGCTTTCGGCAGATTTCGCACACATGCACAAAAAAACTTATGCGAGTTTAAATACATTAATTTTGTATAATTTTCAGAATAAAATGGAAGACAAATCTATGAGCTGATACAAAAACTAAACATTGGAAAATTGATGTACGAAAAGTTAATTGGTAAGTTTTGTTTTGAAATAATTATTCTTCTCAAAATATAAATTTTACAATTTTTCTAGAGTGCGGATTTTACTTCGACCGCCTTAATTACATTTCTTCCAGCGACAAAGAGCTGATTTTTCTAGATGATTGTCATAAAAATATAGCTTTGATATTATAAAAATAAAGCATTGGTACTACAATAATACCCTTTTGATATTTTAAAAATATTTCTTTGATCCTAAATTCATGTCCTACAGGTATTTTGAAAATATAGCTTTGCTACTATAATAATATATCATTGATATTAAAGAATATCAAATTCTTGATCTGAAAAAATATCACTTTGATGTGTTCGAAATGTCAAAGTGATATATTCGAACATATCATTTGGGTATTTTTCAGATGAAGGCCGATTTGATACTACAAAATACCAGATTGATACTCAATATCGTGATCTTTTCTTCTGTGCAGGTTAATTATAATCTACGTCTTACAGTCTTACAATGTATTTTTGCGTCAGGTGTATACCTATTGTATTGTACTTTTGTATATATTGAGTAAAACGTGCAACGAACCAAGGTTCGAACCAAAACCAAAGTCCAGAAGCCACGAACCTCCAATTTACGAACCTTAACCGTCGGTAAATTTTGGTTCGAACCTGCAAACCGGAGGTTCAAAACAATTTCTTGTGTTTGCTATGATTAAAACGGAAAACCATTTTGGGTTCAGCTCTGTTGTGCCTAGAAACAGAAACAGAACTGCAAGTGTTTTGTGTCCCGCAAAATAGTAACCGATTTTTGCAACTTTTGTTAAAATGGAAATTTATTGTGTAACAAAGTTACTACCACTGAAAAGCAAAGAAAAGCACCGTAATCGAAATAGTAATACCGGTCCTTTTCCAGATTCTACTATTTACTTGCCAAAAACCAAATAGATTCCTTTTGGAAGTACATTAGAACTTTGCCATGAATACAAACTCATTTCAACTCTTTTTGGACTGATTCCTGTTGTTGAATGTGTCACCGAATGTGTCATCATGTGTGTGTGTGTGTGTGCGCGCTTGTGTGTGTGTGTGTGAGAGACTTTTAACAAAAACCCATTTCACAGCATTTCGTAATCAAGCCAAAGCCAACTCATTGCCTGCTTTTAGTGCCATTTTCCCATTCCCCAAAGCCCACCATCCTGGGACTATTTTCAGTTTCGGTTTTTTGATGTGACAAGCCACATTTCAGCCGCAGAGTCTTTTGTTTGACGCGAAATTCAATTAACGCATGCGACAGGAGCTCGGGATGGGCAGGCGAGCCAATTTACAGTTAACCAAAATTTAAATGACTTTCGTGGGATTTCCCCATTTTGGCCTCGGCAGTCGGCGGTTGGGGGAAGGCTCTTTGATAAGTTATAAAATTTAATGCGCCATCATGGTCGTAAAATCTGTGACATGACAGTGTCGACGTGGCGCAACAACTCAATGGAGATGCCACATACACAATATAAAGTCATAAAACGGAAGCGGAAGGCAGCCAAATAAAGGAAGGAGCAGGAAAGCAGCATAAACAAGCGATGACGGCGCTGCGATGGGGGGGGGGGGGGTGAGTCTACCTCTAGGAGAATTTTTGAAATTCCATTGGCATACGCTACCTACCCCCTCCTGCCCACCCATGCTTCCAAGCCGGGGCCTTGTCAGGAGAGAGTCCGGCATTTTCACAGGTGTTTGGCTCTCAACTGATTTAAATTATTCGCATGTTTGACTTTTGGGCCGTGGCCTGTGCATAAATTCCCAAACAAAAAAAAGAAATGCAATTGCCCGAGATAAGATGTAATGGCTTTTTATGACCCCATATTTATCTGAAAGAGTTACGAGTCATGGAGCTGGGGCCGCTGGCCGCTGGCCACTGGCCACTGTTGCAACATTCTCAGCCAAGTCAATGACACTTGGAGCAAGTGCACGGTTCTTGTAGCCAGTTTAATGGCCGCTGAATGATTTAGCACAATTCCTCACCCAGCATTGGCAACGCTCGAGAAGAAGCAGCTGCTCCATTCCCACGTGCATCAGCCACGTTGCCGCAATTTACATTCAATTTTAGATCAATACACAAGCATAATGGCCAGGGCCATGGACATCTCCAGCGAGTAGAGCCGCAATGAGTGGGCGGCATTTGGCTACATGATTTTTTATGGTTTTGTGTGGCGGTGGAGCTAAAGCGATTTGGTAACATGCAACCACCCTCAAGGAGCGAACAAAACGAGAAGGAACTCTGACTTGGCGTGCTGATTTCTCAGGTGGTCGCTTTCGCACATGTATTTACATTCGAAAGCCAAGGGAGACTGGGGACCAAAAACAACTTGCCGACATTTCTTGGTTTGCCGTTGCCATTGTATACTCCAAACTTTGGACAAACTCTGCTTGCATCATTGATGAGGCCATGGATGTGCTTAAAACGCTTGTTCAACAATTAAAAGTGGAAGTGGTCAAGTTTGAATAGCACTTCAAAGAAAAGATTGGCTTCTGCCGGCCCACATGGACATGCACATACATATGGTGTCCTGAAGTGGTCGAAATACCGCAAACTTTAATTGCATGACCAGCTCAAAGTGGCCAATCAAACAATTTGCAACAACTTTTCACAAGCAAAAAAAAAAAGAAGGGATTTCCTGTGACTTGGTTTGGCTTTAAACATAAAGTTTAAGCTTTGTTTTATTCCCCCTGCCTAAAAACCTCATATCTAATTATTTATCGATCCACCAAGTGTGAGAACGATCAGTTGAACTATAGTCGAGTTATACGCAAGCAATTCAAATAATAACGCTGGGCATCACCGTTTGCAATGGCAGCACTTCACACAAGTCGTAGCTTACAATCCGACTTGACTGACTTTCTTAACAGAGATCTGCAAGAGGGCATGTTTTCTTGACAACAAGTACACTCGCTGAAAAATAGTTTGAGGTGGCACCCAATTTTTGAAGTCAAATCAAATACTCACACAGAAAAAAAAAAGTCAGGATATTTTCAATCCTTTCAATCTTGGAGTACGCCCGGTATGAGCTTGAAAATACAATCTCGATTTACAGGATATTCGACACAATTCAAGCTTTTAGAGAATGGCCCAAGCCTTTCGAACTTATATCATTCCAAATGTGCTTACTTTAATCCCCTTTGAGATCACATGTTCATAATTAAGAGAGCGGCAACAATCGCCCAGCAGCGCAGAGCTCAACGTGTTCTGCCGAAAGTATGCATTACACCTGACGAAAGTAATGCAATACAACCGCTGCTTTTCGTTAGAGAGAAAGTAATCGGAAACAAACACGAGCCGATGTCTATTTCGTTCGCTTATGTGCTTTCCCCCCTCATCCATAAGCGTTTTTTGACATTTGTTCTATTTTCTAAATATGCATTTGTATGCAGAACAAATGTGTTAGTGTAGCAGTGACTTGACACATACGTGACGAGGAGTCACTTGAATTTGGCTTAGTTGTTCGTTAATTTTAGTGTACATACATATAATTGTCGGGAAAACAAACTCGCAAAGTTGAAAACTCAATTGGCAAAAGTGATGGAGGCTCAAAACACGATAATGCAGAGTCAACCAAAAATTGAAAAATGCCAAATTGATATATTGGCCATCCTTAAAAAGCTGACGAAAAAGAACATGCCCCCTGATGACGACGTACATTACATTTTACATACATTTTATTTATCAAGGAATAACAAATAAAATCATTTAAAATAAACTAATATAAAAACCACTGCATTACTACATCATTACCCACTCATATATACACGTGCCAACCCATATACTTCCCTATCAATAGTACATTGCATCGTATAACACTTACATTACCCACCCGTATACATTTCCATCTTTAGCAAATTGAATCGTAATACAAGTGCTTTACGACTGAATGTACGATTCCTCAATTGTGTGATGAATTGTAAGCGGACTGCGAACATTCTGCATTACAATGTAATGCAGGGTAATGGGAATCAGATGGCAGTTCGGCTCTGGCATACTTGTTTTATTACTAGTAATGCAGGATGTGCGCTCCCCGTTTACAAAGCGGCCATGCATACGGCAAAGTAGTGCAGATTGTATGAGATGATTTCCTTCATACTGAAGGCAAAGTAATCTATGAGTAATCGATTTTGTAATGGCATTTTGCGCCGCTGGGCGATGGCGATGGTCGTAAGCGATGAAATGCCATTCCATTCGTGTTCAGGGCGTATGCTCGTGGGTTGGAATCCCAGTTGTGCCGAATAAATTTGTATATTTCTTTATTTTTCAGAAGTTTTAAATAAACCAAAACTGGTGTGGTCTCTTTGAAGTGGGGTATATAAGGATGCCTATGGAATATAGCAGAAGAAAGGAAGAAGAGAGGTATCTTTCCTGGGATCAAATCAATATTACATATCGAGCTCAAAAACAATCTCAAAATCGATTAAAATGAATCATTTTTAAGATTACACCGGATAAATGTAATCCTTTTTAGGATCAAAAAATTCGGATCAACTCAATCCTTTTTCGGAACGGCTCAAAGTTTTTTTTTTTTTGAGTGCACTCCATGTGAGTGTCTCGTGTGCTCGTCTGTGAAATTGGTATATTATGCTTTACCCGAAGCCGCATGTTGTTGTCGTCTGCGAGTGGCAGTCGTACGCTTACAAGGCACATACTAGTAATACATAAGTATGTATAACTTTAATTGCTCTCGCTCTCTTTTGCTATCGGAGGGTAATGGTAAACGCGCTTAAATCAGTGATGGCCAAATGGAGAGGACAAAAAAGTGTGCTTGTGTTGGTGAGCAAGAGAGCTCTCTCCAGACTACAGCCGCATTACTTGCAATTGAGTGATCACCGATTCACACAATCATGAGTTCAGCTCGCGTTTGCATAAAAACACAACAGACTTCGGCTCCTGGCAGCTATGGCTGGCCGGCTCCGGCTTAAATTGTTATCAGTGTTGCCAACGCCTTTCCACAAAAAAAGGACGGTTGAACCCAGAAAAAAAGACAGAAAGCGGACAGATGTTTTTTAAAAGGATAAAAAAAACAGGACAAACAATGATTCTCTATTAATATAATAAAGCTTTAATCAATATAAAAAAGTTTATAGTTGGCGACCTTTCTAAATTGTGGAAATTTGAGTTTAGCCGGCTCGAGGTCAAACGAAACACACAGATGTGTATGAGTCATTCTTTTTAAACCGAACGGTTCCTAAATTCACAATTTTTGATTTATATAAAAAAAAAACCGAAATTAGATCTCGACACTCCCACAAAAACGTGATTTCACACAGCTTTGAAACTGACTGCGTGGCAAGGCATTATTTAAGGGCATATTTTTATTTGTTTATAACTTCAAAAATTAATATCTTTAAAACAGAAAAAGTCTCCATCTTTTTGAAAGCACCGTAATTTAAGTTATGTTTAGGGCAATAATTAGTATATCCTTAGAAGCAATATCATGGTGGTCAACACTGAACAAAAATTACACATTGTTTTTGCATAAATACCGACATGGTTTTAAAACCGTCAGTCGGCAGTGTGCCCACTCAAAGTGCTGTCTCGGACTACTACACCTAGGTGCCCGGCTAGACTCCGAATAACAGATCGTTTGTTTTCAACAACACAGTTGGCTGAACTCACTTTACAATTATAAGTTAACGTTAGTTTACATATTATATATAAATAATTTAGTGACATCAAGATTTAACACATATCAAATAATACTGACATTTATACAATAAACTCCAATAATTTATGGCCATTTCTATATACTCCGCAAGCATGATCCAATTGAAGGGATCTTCACCGTTTAATACGCATAGTATCTCCTGCTCCGTAAGTTCCGTTCTGCCAAGGGATCTGCAACGAAACTCTCTGAGAACGGGACATCTTCCTAGGAGGTGTGTTTTATCCTCGACATTCCTTAGGTTGCACAAAGTGCCCTCCCTTTTTCCCCGTCTGTGTATGCTTCGGTTTAACCACAGAGTATCAGTGCGTGCTTTAAGTATCCATATTCATACTCTGCTCTGCTATGTGAATTGTTACAGTATGTTGTACCTCTCATGTAGTCAAGATACTTATAGAAGCGAGATTCGCTTGACATAATTTTAGCAACAATTACTTAATATTATTAAATATTTTACAAATGTATTAAACTATGATTGAAGTAGATACAGTAAAATACTTTTCAGCAATATCAAGCCGAGAATTGTCCGATTAAGCAAACCTGAGAAATCAAGATTTAAAAAAAAAACATTTTTTTCCATTTTTCCATTTTTGACGATTTTTGAAATTGTTTATAAAATTAACAAAATATTTTTTTGCAAAACCGAAAATCACGTTTTGGTGGGAGTGTCGAGATCTAGTTTCTGTTTTTATTGATATCAAAAATGGTGAATTTTAAAACCAAAGGACATTGTTAGTGCCGCCTCCTGACGACAAGCAGCTGATGTTGAAAGTGGCTGAAACGTAATTTTGTTGACCTGTGCGAAGGGCACGGCATTTTGCATGTGTTTTTATGATCCATCTTTGGATTTAAACTGCAATTGCAGTATTTGCAGTGTCTCCGAAACCGGATAATTGGCATTTCGGCGCATCTAATTCTTTAATTCAGGTTCTTTTAACCAAGTTTCGCGAAATTTTTGATTGTAAACGTCTTTCGGCATGTTGAAACTTTAAAGCGCAATGAACCGATATTCGATACGTCTAATTTCGATTACACACAAATAATCAGAAGCGGAAAATCAATATGAAAGCGATGCCACTTAGTTGAAACAATCAAAAAAGGATGAATAAAGGATAAAACCAAATAAAAAAGGAATTTATCCGGATATGGGACGTTTCAAAATTTTTCCGGAAATCTCAGTTTAAGAAAGGACAGATCTGTCCGCAAAAAGGACAAATTGGCAACACTGATTGTTATGGATATCTCAAGAGAGAGATAAAGAGAGAGACAAATGAGAGAGCCGGAAATACAAAGAGCGGTGCTAAAAAATTGGCGATTCCATTTACACCCGCTCTCTGCTAGCACGAGTCTTCGAAATGAGCAGCACACATTTTTTTTGCAGTGTTTGAGAGTGTTCTCTGTGCATCTCTGTTTCTTACACGCACTGCTTCCCAAATAAGTGGCCAAAAGAGTTTTCAATAAAAGCAAGCAATCCAAATTGCCATTTATTTTTAGCCAAGTTCAAGAATCTTTTCCTTTGTTTGAAGTGTCTCGGTTGGCACTTAACATATTGCCTGACATCTCTTTATTCTTGATTATGTGATTCATTTTGCCTCAGTTTTCCTTTGCTTTATTTCAAGTTTATCTCAATTTGTAGAACACTCTCCCCAAGCATTTGGCAGGCACTTCCATTTCAAATACTAATCGCTTTGTCTGCCTTTTGCTGCGGGCCATTTTCACAATCTCTTAGTCATGGCTCGTCCTCCTGCTGCTGCTCAGACACGCCCGCTGCACTCCATCCATTCTCAGGGAAATTTGCCAGCTCATCATTTTTGGCAATGCTATGTAATTAAAGGCGCGCTCCAAAAACTCGACCACAGGACCAGGACCAGGACTAGGATCAGGGGACTCTTGAGTGAGCAGTGCCTTTTCATGTTGATTATGCTAATTTCAAGTCGAAACTGAACACGAAATCCAGTGAACATGTTCACCAGACCCAAACCCATCACATGGCACAAAGGTTTTGCCCTTTTCCAACATCGACAACATCGTCGTCTACTTCCGTCGCACTTCCGCCGCAGGGCACAAGACGTGGCAAAAAACGCCACCCACCTCCCCCCCCCCGTATGTATTGTGCATGTCTTGTTGTTGCTTTTGTGTAATTAAAGCGTCGAGAAGTGAAAGCTTTTTGGGGAATACGAGAATGTGTTGGAACTTCACAGCTCTGGCCATTAACTCCACACTTCGATGGCTAAGCACAAAAGTGCGACATTACGTGGCAGCGGGCGGAGGAGACGGAAGGTCTATGAAATATGCGCAGCTGACAGTTTTGAAAAATGAAAGCTTGGGCGGGCGGGGGCGTGGCCCCACTAGCAAAGCAGCCCGGCGGAAGCTCTCGGCTCGTGCGAATATTGCAAATGTGGCGGAAAATATGGCGTCAGTCAAAAGTCAGCGCAGCGCGTTTAATGCCCGCGACAGCAAATAAATTGCATTTCACTGCAGCAGCAGCAGCAGCAGCAGCAGCCAGGAAGGATTCCCCGCAGTTCCACCCGTTGAGGAGAAAGCTCAAACAACAAAAAAAATGATGGGAACAGTGTGAAAAGCAATTTCAATTCAACTTACCACCCGCTGTGACCACCGAAAGGTGTGAACACCGAGAACGAGCCACATGAAAAATATATTTCTAATGGAATCCCCCTGCTCCAACAATCCAACAATGCGAAATGAAAGAATACTTTTCAGCCAGCTTAAATTTTGCAGTAAATCTCGTTTCACATTCGCCTTAATTACTGCTCAACTACTGCGCTCCGCCTGTGCCTGTGCCTGTGTCTGACAACCCTGTCGCCATCCGATGTCTACGCATAGTTTTTGTTCCCTCGAATGTATCTTAAATTAAGTTGTTATCCAGTGGAAAAATATGCAAATTGTTTTTGGCTCATGTCAGACATAAAGTTTTTTTTATGGCCCAGTGACATGTAAGGCTCCCCTGACTCCCCCCCTCCCGCCTACCATTTGTCTGGCAAACACTTTCGTATGCGTTTGGCGTCGCCACCAAAAAAAAAAACAAGTGAGAAAGTCGGGCCCGACTATAGTATACTCTGTACCAGTTCAGGCCGCCGATCGCATTTGCTCCCGAAAAAAATGCCGGAAATTTTGTAAGCCTAAAAAGTGTGTTTTGATCTCGACAGTAGGACTCAATTTTTAAGTACGAGTGAACATATATCATTCCGAAAAGAATTGTTTTATGTACGATTCGAACGTAATAACCAATTAAGAGAGTGAGAGAGCGAACAAACTGAGAGCTAAAGCAAATTTCCTCTCTTTGCTTCTCTCTTCATTGACAGCTTTTCGGCTTGCCTGCATTCTTTGTGTGACGCTTGCTAGAAGAAGTTGAAGTGCGAAGTGAAAAGTGAAAAAAACTAATAAAAACAAGAAAGAAAGTCGGTCAAGCCCGACTATAACATACTCTGCACCCTTAATGTCGCAGCTCGCATTTGGTCACGAGTCAAACGGCCAGTTAAAACACAACGCACAACGCAGTGCGCTCTCTAAGTCCCTCTTTCTCTCTCTCTCTCACTAAGATTGCTCTGCTGAACGCAATGCTTAGGTTATGGGTGGGGTGGGTGGGGGTGTTAACTGACCGTTTTTTGCTCATAACTTGAGTATCGTTCATCCGATCTTTATCATTTCTTCAGCAAATCGATAAATAATTTTGAGTACTAGATTTCTCTAGAAAGTACGAACCATCTATCATCAAAACTGTGGGAGATATGACGTTTTTTCCGAATTGCGGGGGCGCGATGGGGCGTGGCAAAAATTGAAAATAAACTTGATCTGCCTGCAAGTATAAGAAATATATGTCCCATACATGTCAAACCTTTATCTCTTACCATCTCTGAGATCTCTTCGTTCATACGGACGGACAGACAGACGGACAGACGGACATGGCTATATCGACTCGGCTGTTGATGCTGATCAAGAATATATATACTTTATAGGGTCCGAAACGATTCTTTCTCCCTGTTACATACTTTTGCACAAACTTAATATACTCTATGTACCTTCGGTACAGAGTATAAAAAGTGAGAAAAAAGTAAAATGGCCGATGAATAATTAAAGCAATGGTGCGAAAGCAACAACTTGCACCATATTGTGGAGAATTTGGCAGGTGAGTGTAAAGTGTATTGTGTATGTTTAATGCGTGCTTCTGATTTTCGACTTGGGTATGAAGACATACATACATACATATGTAAAACCCGGTGTCGAAGCAAAACCAGTCGGACTTGACGGAACGTGGTTCCTAAAAGAATGCCATCTGGCACTGTTCTTTTTACAAGGAAGATTGCACTACCAATTTTTCCAGTACGAAAGACGGCATACAATCTGTATGAAAACGGATGCACGTTCCTTTTTGCAGTGGGTTAGAAGCGAAGAAGTCTGCAAAACATGCAAACGTCCCTTCTAATGGCACGCATGCAGCACGCAAAATGGGAAGTGGGACCCGAACGATAAACGATCGTTCGTTTTTTGCAAGCACGTTCCTTTTGCAGTATGTAGAAAGGCATAAAATCTGCATAAGATGCAACCGTCCCTTCTAATGACACGCATGCAGCATCCGTGCTTTTGGAAACCAAACTGTGAAATGAGACCCAAACAGAGAATTAGCGAAAAGCAATGGGTAACAATTAAGAAAACAAAGGAGAACACGCAAAAAAAAAACACATGTTTTTTCAGTGTCACAGTTTTTATTTGACTTTAGTTTGAAGTTGTCGTTTGCCGCGTAATTAAATGAAAATTGAATGTGGTTCGAAAGATCGAGGCAACCACTTTGTAATGCGTAAACAAAGTAGGTAAGTATTTCTAAGACTGCTAGCCTGGCCCGATACTGAGACTTCTACCTTAAGACGAATCCCAAGGGAACTCAAAATAAAAATACCGCCAATATTGAATTTTTAGTTTTAATTTGTTGTTGGGGAAATAGCGCACTGCGACCAATACTGATCTATTGTGCCCCCATACTTAGTTTACAACTCTCCTAGCAGCCCTGTCTTCTATACGAATGTCAGGATTTTCGTGGGTTCTAGGTTACTTATATTGTTGGGGGGTAAGCTGTGTTCCCCAAATCTACTGAATCTGCGCCTCGCTAGAGCATCGCAGTGGGCTAGTATATGTTCTGAGGACTCGTCCTTCTCTTCACAGTATTTACATAGTGGGGTGTTTGCAATTCCCAGCTTGTACAGGTGACCCCGCAGCCTACAGTGGCCCGTGTAGAGCCCTGTCAGGATCCTGAGGTCATTTTTTCCTTGTTGGATTAGTTTCTGGAACCTTTTCAGACTCCACCATTATTGCTTGTCCACTGGTCCACCATTAACCAGGAGGCTGTTCTAAGCGTATTCTCTTTCTTTCTAAGGAGCTTATATTGAATTTAGATATACAAAAATATTAAGAATTATATTGAAATTTTTAATAAAAAATATGACTTTTCATTTTACGATGTATTTAAAATCAATTTTTTAATTGGGGTTGCGGGTACGTTCCTCTGGAACTGCTTTGGCAAGCGATGCTGCACACGTTCTAATAGCACTGGTGCAGGATGCCCATGCACACGTTCTGCATGCGTTCTTTTTGGAAACCATACCAGCATGCTTGCAAACACCATTGCTAAGAGAACGCCATCTGAAAGCGTGCAAATGAAAACTAAAGTTGGAAGGGAGAGCCGAGCGTTTTTACGAAGTTGAACCTACAACAACAACCCATGCAAACGTCCCGTCTATTAGAACAGTTCCTGCTGCGTAGCGCCCCTGTACAAAAGCGAATGGAGGATTGCATGTCTTTGGAACTACTTCTTAGTGACAAAAGTACTATACCAGATGTGCTTCTGGCATGCAGTCAAGTCCGACTGGGATGCTTTGTCCGTCTTAAATTTACATATGTATGTGTATGCATGTGGGTAAAAATGCGCGCTTTACTCAAATTTGTTCTTGTTTTTTGACTGAGTGTACATGCAAGTTTATTATGTATTTTGTGTATTTTTCATTACATTCATCACATTCCATTATTTACAGATGCGGGTATTAAGTTCCAGCACTTAAAGCTTAAGACAGCTGATGACCTTAAAGAAGCGATCCCTGATTTAGGCCCTCGTATGGGCCTTAGACAGAAGATGTTCTGGTGGAATTAGACTGAAGTGAGTACATTTATATTTGTATATCAAAATAGCAACCAGATCAAGAATGTTTTAGTGTTTTGCCACTCCGCATACCACAATTCTAGACATTTATAGTCATCTAAAGTATTTATCTAGACATTTATACATAACTATAAATCTTTCTTTATTTATTTAAGTTTGACAAAGTTCTGTCAACATTGCAGGGGTCGCTTAAAAAATGACAGTAAATTATTTTATACATCTAACACAGAAGAGTGAGCAGAGAAAAGAAGGTAATACATATTATAGTTAAGACACAAATTTCGGAAAGGTTCATAGTTAGCATAATTTGTTAGGCAAGGCTGTAGATAGATCGGAGAGAAATTTCTGGTAAGACGCAAAGTAACAGCATGATTTATTTGGCTTAACAGAGCGCAGGAGTCAATATCACCTGATAAGAGTTTGTGAATGAAAAGCACACAATGGCACGTACGGCGGTTCTTAAGAGATGGAAGATCGATTAAGAGTAGTCGATGCTCGTAAGATGGAAGATGGATGGTGGGATCCCAGTTGAGGCCACGGAGGGCAAAAATTAAAAACTGTTTTTGAACCGATTCAAGTGACCAAACACACGACCCATATTCAAGTATTGGTCGAACTAGAGAGACGTATAAATGTTAAGTGAGGTACGGATCGTTAAATTCCTTGGACCATCTTTTGATAAACCCAAGAACACCCATAGCTTTATTAGAGATGATACCGACATGTCTATTAAAGCTTAACGTGGGGACAAAGCGGACGCCTAAGTCATCAACCTCGTAAATGCGTTCAAGATTATTGTCATCAATCGAAAAGTCGTATAAATACGGCTGTGTTCGATGGAAAGTCATACATTTACACTTTTCAGCGTTAAGTGGGAGGGAATTAACCGAACACCATGTATGCAGAGAGTTTAAGTCCAATTGAAGAAAAAAAGGTGACAACGGGTCCTTATGGGACAAACAGAGTTTTAGGTCATCAGCGTACATCAAAGCATGCGAATGAAGCAGGACGTGAGGGATGTCGTTTATGAACAAATTAAAAAGTAGAGGTCCAAGACCTGCATTAGTTATCAGTTTAATCTTTAAATTTTTTCTACTTGCAGCTTGCCAATGGAGACGATTCGATTACTGCCCAATCAAAAGTGGATAACTGGCTAAGCGAGAATGAGTATTAAAGCGGAAAATATTTATATATATATATAATATTTTTTACACAAATTTTTTCTTTTATTTAATGCAAAAACAATATCTATATTGCCTGTAAGAAAATATCAGAAAATGTATAAATAAAAAAAAAAATCAATCTCTACCGAACTAGAATATTATCTCGTATGGAACAAAGTTGAGTTCTAAAATAGGGCACAAATCTATCTCTACTGAACTAGAACATTATCTCTTATGGATCAAAGTTGAGTACAGATATCGGGCACAAATCTATCTTTACCGAATTAGAATATTATTTCTTATGGGACTAACTTATGTTCGAAAAGGAGGATGAGTTTAAGTTCGGCCAGGCTAAAACCGAGATCAAAATTTAAAAACTTATGCGTACTTAAATTGTTCCTGTCGGGAATGATTTATGCCATTCCAACCCATTTTTGAATTGATCCCGGAAATCCCGGATTTTTATCGTGCAATATTTTTGTTATACGCACATCTCTAAGTTTCTCTCCCTTACTAAGATTGCCTTTGTTGAGTGCTGTGGTGGTTGTTGGGGGCGTGGTTTAGTGTTAACTGACCGTTTTTTGCTCATAACTAAAGTATCGTTGATCCGATCTACAAGGTTAGACGGACATCGCTACATCGACTCGGCTATTCATTCTAATCAAGAATTTACATACTTTATAGAGTCCTAAATGATTCCTTCTCCCTGTTACATACTTTTGCACAAACTTAATATACTTTGTGCACCTTTGGTATAGAGTATAACAATAGCATGAGAAAACAACAACAAGAGTCGCCAATTATTCGCAGTCTTCGTGTATCCCAAATCAGATAAGCCCCAACATAAACACTACTCACCTTCCTGCTGAAACCCCCATTGGTCTAAACCAGGAGTAGAGAGCAACCGACACGCTGTAGAGTAATTGCAAATCATAAATATAAGGCACGACGTCCTCAACATTATTTAGAGGCAATAACTCTGCTCCCCTTCCAGCCCTGTTGATTTAGCCGAGTGCAGCTAACGGTTAATTAAGACATTCACGCCGTGCTCGGCTCAGCTCCCACTCCCACTCCCCAAAAGCTGGGCTCGTCGCGTGTCTGTAGCTGCATTTGGAGAGAGTTTTCATGTTCACGCATCCCCCCACGCCCGTTCCCCCGTATTTGTCCATGGGTTTACTGCTTACAAGCTTCTAATTGAGCGTGCACTGGTCGCTTCTAATTATCGCACGAAGCGAACGGTTTCCCATTTCGATCCTTTGACGCCATTGTTGCTCCTGCCTGGCGACATTCGGGTTAGGCACGGAGAGTGGGAGAAGTGAAAGGTTCCGCCGAAACATAAATTAAGTTGTTTGCCATCTGCGATACAGTTTAAAGTCGTCCTGGGTATTGTGGTTGGGTTTGAGGGTTGATGGAGCAGGCCTTTCCATCCATCCATCCATTCATGCATCCATTCATTCTACCAAACTTCGTTACGTAGCTGGAGCTGGTGTGAGTGCGCTCAAATTTCCTGTTCTGCTTTTTATGGCGGCACGTAATCAAATTAAGCAATTACTGCCTGGCGTCTGCACCAACCCACATCCATGCTGATGATGGGGGAACTTCAAGGGAAAATGTTAACTGAAGGTACATACACACATAGGTAGTGGAAGTTGGACACTGCAATCATGACGGTAAACGTTGCTCGGGCAAGTCGGCACAAATGTCACTTAGAGCCAAATGGCAAGTGGCATTTACACTGGGCAGGAATTAGATCGATCCCAAAGTGAGTAAAAGGGCACAAAGTGAATTCAAGCAGCAAACAAATTTTGTGATTTGAAACTCAGACGGTTTCATGGACTAGTTCACCTCAAGTCAAGGCCGAAGCTGTTGCTTGTAATTTGGAGTACAGGTTTCTTGTGCTCATCTACAACTCGACGTTGTCTGGAAGAAGGCTTAAGCGATCGATCAGAAGTTGCTTTACCCGATAAATCCATAACTGCAACTGTTCAGAAAACAAGTTCCCTTCAACTCTAAATACGAACAAGACTTTCTCAAAAAAATTTAATACAAATCTGCTTGAAAAGAGCACATTTGAACTCAGCTCAACCACCACACAGTAAAGTATACGCAGGCCGTGAAGCTACAAAAGTGTGCGATAGCTCAATGCGCTAACACGCCATTCCATACGTTGTTCGTTAAGTGGAGAAAGCCGGCACTCGATTGGCAATCAAGCCCCAACAGATTTATGTTTTTTTTTTTGTTTAAGAATTAATTGAACCAAGACGGGTAGAGTAGGTGGTTGGTGGCACAGTGGTCCAGCCGCGCCCCACCTTGGACAAAATCCTAGTTTCATTTTTGTTGAAAATTTAAACTTTTTTTGTATAAATCGACAGTTTGAATATACAAATTAAGTAAGCCAAAAACTTACTTTGATATCTTTACGAATATAAATGGTACAGCCGCCTAAACTTAGTCAATTTTTCGCCATCCGAAAAATGCATAAATTTTGGTTTATTAATTAAGTTTGACATATCATATCTTCGGCTATAGTGAGCATTTTTAAGATGTTCGAATTTTGTTAGATAGGTGTACTATTTCTCTTTTAATAAATATATACCATTTTAAAATCGAAGTTGTAGTTAGTGAACAATTGCTTTTACCTATTTGACACCTATTTTTAAACTTTCCGAGGCTAGCAAAAGTTGTCTTCAAAAGTCTTCAAAAAATTTATTGCTTCATTTTACAGTCTAATATGTTCCCTTAAAGGAAAATCTCATTAAACGACACCGATCGAGACCTAACTCGAGAACAAGTGACTTATGTGAAAATAGTCAAGGTTTGTTTGTGTACGCCTTCGGCCGTTCGCACACGGCTCGTATCGTCATTGTAACGTATGCAACGTGGCGTTCGAAAGATATACAAATCAATTTCGCAAGGGAAGAACCGCTCACGACTCGTCCGCTCTATAAAAATGCATAACGAATATCTTCATTTTTATATTTTTCTTGAAAGTGTATGAAAAAATTTTAATTTTGTATGGGAATTATATATAAATGATGTCCGATTACCTTTTAACTTGGTAGAAATATGGAAACAACTAAGAAAAATAATTTAAAGCCTAGTGTTGCTCTCTTATGTCTCCATCACAGCACGGGTTTATAAAGCGCCGGTCTACATCAACCAATCTTCTCGAGTTTACTTCCATAATAATGGACGGATTCAAGCTGAAAAATCAGTCAGATGTTATTTTCACAGATTTTAGCAAGGCATTCTTTTGCTTTTAAAGAAATTATCACTTTTAGGTTTTCCTAACCCTTTAGTCAACTGGATTTCAATGTACTTGGCAAACCGCACACAAAAAGTCTTATTTAACAACACTCTCTCCAAGTGTGTTTACTTCACTACCGGAGTTCCTCAAGGAAGCCACCTAGGACCGTTGCTTTTTGGATTATTCCTAAACGACCTTCCATCTGTCATTGAAAATTCTCATGTGTTGATGTATGCAGACGATGTTAAAATTTGTATGAAGCTCACATACCCCGATTCACATTGCCTGTTGTAAAACGACATTAACCAGCTTCAATCTTGGTGCATTAACAACTTGCTGTACCTTAACCACTCTAAATGTAGTGCTATGTCCTTTTACCGCTCTGCCCCATTTATGGGTAACTATTCCCTGGGCCCGCACAACCTGTAGCGCATACATGCTGTAACAGATCTTGGCGTATTATTCAGCCATAATATGAACTTTTCTGATCACATTGGGATTATCGTTAGCAAAGCCAAAGGGGTGTTCGCATTTGTTAAACGTTGGTCTAAAGAGTTTGATGAACCATACACCACTAAGCTTCTTTACGTCTCACTTGTCCGACCTATACTTGAGTACTGCTCATGCGTATGGTCACCACAGTATGCAACATACCAGGGCCTTATTGAGTCGGTGCAGAAGCAATTTCTCCTGTTCGCCTTACGTGGACTAAACTGGGAACAACACCGTCGACTGCCATCGTATGTGGACAGACTTCGTCTATTAAGCCTACCGTCTCTGCAAGATCGTAGAATCTGTCATGGAGTTATGTTCCTTCATAAACTAATAAATGGCCATATTGATTCTTCTTTTTTTTTGAGCCATATTAATTTTTCAATCCCAGCTAGATCTACACGACAGTTCCGACCAATTTTCTTATATATAAGTAGATCTAATTTCGAATCTCAAGACCCGTTTCGAATTATATGCACGTTGTATAACGATTTATACCATTTGTTAAATTCTGAGGGCTCGATGTTGGAAAATGTTTCTAATATTTTGATACACTCATCTTCCCAGAGATTATAAATCTTTGCCTCCGCCCACCTGATGTGAGTCAGAGAACATCATACAAATGTTCTCCTAAATCGGACGGAGGTGAGATTAGGATTAACTATATTTAAAAAAAAAAAAAAAATTATATTATTATGTTGACAGCTAAATTTGTCAACTCTATTAAATTAATACAAATACAAAAAAAAATTTACACAAATTAAAAATAATGATTTTCAAAAATATTTTTAAAAAATTCGAATTTTTCTATAAAAAGTATGAAAAAAATTTGATTTTGTATGGGAGCTACATCTAAATGATGTCCAATTGCCTCAAAACTTGGTAGAAATCTGGGAACACTTAAAAAAAATTAAGTTTACGTAAAATTTGGAACCCTACACTAGTTTTGGTGGATTTCAGGTGCAATAAAGGTAACACCAGAAGTGAAATTTTGAATAATATAAGAAATACACCTAAAACTTGACCGATTAAGTTGTAGTTTTGAAAAATCAGCTGAGCATTACCTTATATAGATTCTGACCAAATATCAGCACCCTAGCTTTATTAATATGGCCTACAAGTGCTTGAAAGGAAACCTATTTTACGAAATTTCGACTTTGGCGCACCATAGCTCCGGAACTACTCAATCAAATTTAATAAACTCTTAACTATATAAGACCTTGAACCATTTTTAATCAAACAAAAGAATTCAAAATTTTGAGCGGTTTAAAAGTTACAGAATTTTGTCCAAAGCAAAACGATTCTGGACCACTGTGGGTCGTTGAAGTTGTTGTACCGCGTTGTCTCTGATCATATCAGCAGCATATCCAGGCGCTTGTAAATAATAATTGCCTCCCTTTCCTGTCAATCCAAAGAGATCCCGTGTCCCGTTCCATATTCCGAATGTGAGGATTCGATTTATAACCTTTATCCAAAATCAATCAACTGTTTATACTCTGTATGTAACAGGGAGAAGGAATAATTTCCGACCCTATAAAGCAGCGATGCCCAGCCGTATGCTCTTTGAGTACGTTTTGTTTTTGTAAATGCACCGAAGATAGGAAATCAACGATCGTATACATGCAGGCGCGACGTATACAAAACGACACACATGCAAACGATTTCGTGTGTGTAGAACAAAAACCGGTTTTGTTCTCTTCTTTGATTGGTGTTTGCGAGCTCAAGCAAACTGACCAACAACAATTTCATTATAGGTATTGGTGTTTATCTTTGTGAGTATTGGTGAGTGCTCTGTCGTATGCTGCTTTTGGGCATGCCTGCTATAAAGTATATATATTCTTGATAAGAATCAACAGCCGAGTCGTTATAGCCCATGTCCGTCTGTCCGTATGAACAAACAAATCTCAGAGATGGTAAGAGATAGAGGTTTAACATATATGGGACATATATTTCTTGTACTTGCAGGCAGATCAAGTTTATTTTCAATTTTTGGCACGCCCACTCCCTTTCCCATTATTTGGAAAAAACTACATATCTCCTATAGTTTTATATATATATATGACTAATACCTTCTAGAGATATTTAGTTATACAGATTATGTATCGATTTGCTGAAGGAATGTTGAAGATCGGATGAACGATAGTCGGGTTATAAGGAAAACCAACAATTATGATGGGTAGCACCGGCCACAAAGGCTATGGGCAGTACTTCACACTTTTTACGGCTTCTTTTCCATTGTGTGTGGCTTCTAACTTAATTCGATCAGATATTTGCAAACTTTGGGGGGTTCAGAGTATGTTATAGTCGGGCTTAACCGATTTTCTTACTTGTTTTCCCAGTTGAGTTTAAAATGCTCTTAAAATCGGAACAATATAAACTCAAATCAAAGTTCTTGAAAACTGAACAATATTAACTCAGTTTTTGAGTTCTCAGAAAATGGTTCTTCAATTGAGAACATGGTACAACAAATGAGAAAAACCGTTCATAAACTGCTTTTGGTTACGTTTGTGCCCATTTTGAATCCAATGTTCTCGGTTTTTAAGCCCGTTATTACTCGTAGAGTAAAAAGTGTATACTAAAGTCGTGCAAATGTGTGTAACAGGCAGAAGGAATCATTTCCGAGCATATAAAGTATATATATTCTTGATCAGCATCAACAGCCGAGTCGATATAGTCATGTCCGTCTGTCCGTCCGTCTGTATGAACACCTAGATCTCAGAGACTAGAAGAGCTAGAGCAACTATTCTCTGCACGCAGATCAAGTTTATTTCAAATTTTTGCCACACCCATTCCGCCCCCACAATAAAAAATGTTGAATAAGTCCCACAATTTTTAAGATATCGAGCTCAAACTTAAAACGTACATTTAATTTCGCAATATCTATAAGCCCTGAAATTTTCATCAAGATCGGACGAATAGCCGAGTTAAAAAATGTTGCATACTTTTCGGCTGTCCCACCTCAGGCACTCAGAAAGGCAAACATTAAACATATCTTTCCATGAATAACGGGTATATTGAAGCCGGTTATAGCCGACATTACGCTCTCGTTTGCGATGTTTCGGAATTGGTCTCTTAAACTTTAAGCTGTTAAACTTACCCGCAAATATGAACAAATAAATTCCGCTCCACCATTATATCCATTGATTTTCATCAGCCAAATCTTCGTCTCTCTGAAATAAGTAAGTTAATTATTTTGATTTATAGCCAATTTATCAATCGAAGTATATAAAAATTACATGGACTACCGCACCCTCTAGACATGGGACAACAAACTGGAACCGAGTCGCAACGCATCTACAAGGCCAATTAATAATATTGAATACTTATGCCAAATGTCGTGCTCCATTTAGCCACGGCAGATTCCCACCCACACAGTGGCTCAACACGAAAGTGTTTACGAGTCGCTTTCCCTTTCCTTTTGCCCTAATCGCTTCGCTCGTAAAGACCTGAAAGAGTGTCCCTAATTATAACTGACCACGCAGCAGTGCAACTCGGTTGCGTTTTGTTTTCATTTCCCTTGAATGACCGACTGGTTGAATGGGGAAAACATCTAACAGCTTAGCCAAGGATGAGTCAACTCCCCCACTGACCTAATGAGCCATTTAGCCAATTGGGGTTAATGTCTTCCACAGGCTATTGCGAAAGGAGGAAGACTTTTTCGTGATGAATTTTTGAAAAGGCTTTGGGTAAATATATCAACCCGATTACTGACTAACCAACTTCGAGTTTTCTTTATTTGCCGACTGCGCGTCTCTTCATTTTCATATTTTCCTTGTTTATGGGCAAACATTTTGGTCACGTTCGTGGGACGTGAGCATTTTTGGGTAAGTTTGGAACGCGTGAACTGGTGGGAAAAAGGCCAAAGGGAAGGTTGCATTGTTCTGGCTCAGTTCCACCCTCACAGTAATCAGCGATTTGATGTAGCGATAATATCGAATCTCTGTTGACCACACCAGTTGCTTGTCGCTGTCTGCATTGCAGCTCAGCTCACTGATTGAGAGTTGCCTGCCTTTGATTTCAGTTCGATTCCGAGCAGCGTTAGACGCCAAATGGTCTGACAGCTCATGAAACTGTAAACGAAAGCCATTCGAGAGGGTTGCCTTGTCGTCTAAGAACTGGGGGCATTGCATTTTTGATAAACGAGACGGATGGAGGCAGAGATGACAGATTGCTCTCCACCTGCCATGGCAACTAACATATTAATTATGAGAACATTGAAACAGAACCCGTTTGGATATGCCCTCGGGCAGTTGACTAATCGATTTTTGTCTGAAAGCAAACTCTTGTTGCTCGACCCTCACTTGAGTTTCAGACATCTATTGGAGTCTACTAGACTGTGCATCGCTTTGTTCGCAGCTAAAATTGTCATTTCATTATCGCAGACTTCCTCCAGTTGCCAACTCATCGCTCATTCATTGGGTTGCCAGGGCTGTTTATCAGTTAATATGACGCTTTATTAGGTTATGGAAATTTATGCTTCACTCAAGCCACACATATTTTCCAATTCATTTCATCGTGTGGCATCTGAAATTCAAATATCACTGCTAAAAAGCGTAACCATGTTTATATCCGCATCCGCTTCCTTGCTGAAAGTGCAGTGAGTTTCCATCATCGATGTCATCATCATCATCATCATCCCCTCCGGCGGTTTCTTAGGTTTACGATCGAATGCTAATAAAGTTGTCTGGGCTTTGGATGTTGGCGCCAACTTGCATAATTCAATTACATCCGATGTAGACTCGTAAAACTAAATCAAAGGAAAACAAAGCATCATGCTCCATTTACTTTAGTACAACTCCGCCTCAGCTCCAAAAAGGGACATATTGGTTGGACAAATTTGGCTCAGGCCATAAAAAAAAAAAAAAAAACATGCCGTTCCCCCCTTTCTGTCTAAGCAAATCTCTCATACTCATCCTTCTATTTGGCTGGACTCCAGACTGACAACTGGGAGGGTGGGTTTTGTCCGTCTCCTGCTGCTGCAGGCAAGCAAAGTTTCCCGTCACTTCCGACACCCTCGAGGCCAAGCACCAAACAATTTACTTGACTTGACTTTGAAGCTACTTGGATTTTCCGTTTTCCTCCTTTTATTATGTATAAAACAACAATAAAATGTGATGAGAAGTCTTAAGGCATGATGTTTGCTAGTGACTGCTGGCTAGAGCATCGATAGATAGTAAGTTAGTAGCCTAACCAAATCATGGTTGGAACAAAGAATGATAATGGACTTGTTTTAATATTACCCAAAAGTTATTTCTTTTAAGGTAACAACGGCTATTCAATGGCACCACATGACATAGTTTGTATGGCGCCATCTTAGAAATGATCAACTGTCTATAAATCGGTCGAATTGGGACTCCGTGAGCGGTTCTTAACTTTATATTAGAATTTATTCAACTAAATCGCTTGATTTTCTTTCTTGGAAAGTCGTGGAGCGGAACAGAAACGATTAATTTTTAAATATCTAATATCTTAGGGAAGAAATAAACTCGATAATGTCGTCGCGATGAGGGGAGGTATCGTTAAACTACACCAGACTTTGATTTCGTCAAAGCAGTCAATTATTCTATCATTCAATCATTCGATTACCAAAATCCTGATCTCAGTTCAACTTTAATTGGTTAAGTACCTACGGACATCCAATATATAGTTTTCATACTTTAAGAATGATATTTGTGGTGGTCATTAAGACTCAAGTGCAATCCAAGATTAAGGCAATCTCTGATATTAATATAACAATTCACTAAGCGCCGTTTCCTCATATTCATGTTTTTGTTCAAATCGAAATCCATCTAGATTTTGCAACTAGATGATTTTTGTGCAATTGGTTGTCTCATGTTGGTTGATTATAAATTCGGGCATTTGCGCCACGGTCACACCGGGAGGGCTGAAATGGTCTATTACTAGGTTGGCAGCACCTCTGCACTCGGCTGAATATTGTCTTTTTTATTGCGCGCCAATTTAAAAATTAAACCAAGAATTTTACAGAGGAGGAGAATGTTTTTCTTTTGGAACGACTTGTTACTATGATGGGAGATTAAGCAGTAGGTCGAAAGCTATGTTCACACAGGCAAATAATTTGGACAAATTTTCATGAAAATTGGACCATATATGCCAAATTGTGGAACTTTCCGGCCATATTTGATCAAATTATTTGCGTAACACCAACATGAGAAAACGGCCCTAAATGAGTTTGATTAAATGAATTTTCGTAACAGTAAATTCTTCAGTCGCAACAGAAAAATCCAGAAATCGCAACTCTTGTGCAAAATTTTCTGCATCACATAAAATCGTTATAGCTTGATCCCCTGATCCATGGAATATTTATAGGTAATTTATTAAGGCTACACCAGGTATACCAGATATACCAAATAGTATGTATTGCATTTAAAAAGCTGATCGTTGATCAAAAGTCTTTGTTGAATACTCCCTTTGATGTCCCCAACTGGTTGTAGGTGGGGGTTAATAAACAATTTAGGAAACGGAAATAGTCTCGAGAGGTAGATGTCAAATAGAAAATGACCAGCCATGAGTTTCAACACCCTGTCAACAGCAGGACAAGAGATAGCTCAAGCTGACAATAAGTGTATATTGTACTTGAATGTATCCACACTGAACAAAATTCATAGTATCAAATATGTACATATTTTCTATCTAACTATTTTCTAACAGTGGGAGATATGACAAAAGGGGGCATGGCAAAAATTTAAAAAAAAAACTTGATCTGTCCCATACATGTCAAACCTCTTTCTCACGATCTCAAAGATCTGTGCCATCATACAGACGGACATGGCTATATCGATTCGGCTGTTGATGCTGATTAAGGATATATATACTTTATAGGAGATGATTCTTTTGGGCTGTCACATACTTTTCCAACAACTTAATATACTCTGTGTACCTACAGAGTATAAAAATATTGCCAAGAACTAGGAAGGAATTAAAAATTGTGGTTTTAACAACTTGTTTTCAAAATATGTAAACACCTGAGCACATTTTAAAGCCAAAATTTTCAAATTAATTCGTCTGTTAACTATTCCAAGGGCCTCTCAGTGCCGGCCAATGTCATCCCACAAATCAAGCTTTTCTTCCTCCAAAACTTGAATAAAGTTCGACCCAGGTTAATGAATTGGGACTGTTCATAACTGAACATGTGTTCATAACTAAACATGTGACCCTCGCACTCAACATCAGAAGACGTTACAAAAATATGATCGCATGAAATGAGACCACAGCCGAGGTAACACCAGATGGTCACGGCCGTTTCCATCCCTACAAGCACATGTGTGCAAGTGGGGAAATACATTACAAGAAAGGATAAATATAAACGCATATTGTACTTAGTAAGCAAAAGCAACACCACACTTTATTTAAATAGACAAGTAAGATAATCAAGAAAGAGATGTATTTCAATCTAACAACTGAGTATATAAGACACAAATGTATCACATGTATTAGATAAGGACAAGTAGACTTAGAATTACAGTTGTCTCATGTATTAGGTACATAAGCTTAAACTATAAAAACCCACAACCGAACCTTAATAAAAATCAGTTCCTAACAAGTAACGCGATTGTGTAATTTAGTTAGGTTTTCGGCGAATGTGCGGATACTTCGACTGAGTGACTGAGCTGTACGAGCGGCTCTTTAACTTAGAAGAATAAGTTGCACAGGGACATTTAGGATTTCTTGGAAGTAGAATTATAAGTCTACCAGCAGGATTTCCCTAAAAAGATCGTATCATCCAAAAAATTTGAAGCTAGGTACAATTATCTAGCCGTAAACGGGCCTCTCATCCATCGTAAAATTTTGAATTAAACTCTTGGAATATCTGCCAATAACTTTGACAAATACCGTCCGATATGGATGAAAATAGGCTTTATGGATTAGTTTTAACCTAAACTTTACTTCAATAATCAACATTTTCCAAAAATTGGGAAGCTAGGTGCAATTATCTAGCCGTAAACGGGCGTATCATCCAACATAAAATTTGGAATTAAATTCTTGGAATATCTGCTGAAAATTTTGACAAATACCGTCCGATATGGATGAAAATGGTCTTTATGGATTAGTTTTAACCTAAACTTTACTTCTATAATCAAAATTTTCCAAAAATTTTGAAGCTAGGTACAATTATCTAGCCGTAAACGGGCGCCTATTGAAATTGGCCATTCTGCATTCCTTGGAAACTGAACTACATATACGCTTATTATACCCTTGCAAAGGGTATTATAATTTAGCCCAGAAGTTTGCAACGCATAGAAATATTCATTTCCGACCCAATAAACTATATAGATTCTTGATCAGGGCGACGAGAGAGTCGACCAGAGTCTTCTTTTTACTTTCTTACTTCATTTTTTTAACCGACCGGATCGGATGACTATATCTTATAGCTGCCATAGGAACCAACTGTAAAAAATGTGACTTAGTGAGAAAAACTTTTTTGTTTTCAATGTTAGCGTCTATTAACTTGGCCATTATTAATATAATATGCTTTCAAACAGATTGGCAAACTTTAATCAAAATCGGATGACTATATCTTATAGATGTCATAGGAACCATCGGTCGGAAAATGGGTCTTAGTGAAAAATACTTTTTTGTTTTCAAGTAAATCGTTCTTAAGGTCGGTGATTCTTAATATTAAACACTTTCAAACTAATTTGAAAAAATTGGTCGACACTGGGTGACTTTATCTTATGGTTGCCATAGGACCGATCGGTCGAAAATGGTTCTAAGTAAGAATTATTTTTTTTTTTTCCTGTTAGCGTCCTTAGACTCACTGATTACTAATTCTATATGCTTTCAAACATATTCGCAAAATTTGTTCGAAATCGGATGACTATATCTTAAGGCTGCCATAGGACCGATCGGTCGGAAAATGAGTCTTAGTGAGAAAAACTTTTTAAATTTAAATTTTAACTTTCTTTAACTCGACGATTGATAAATTTTATATGTTTTGTGTGTAAAATTCCCGAAATTTGGTCGAAATCAGATGTTTATCTGTCGGAAAATGGGTTTTAGTTAGCTTGGCCTTCTCGTTTTTACTAATTTCTGGCGATCTAAGCGGTTAGTCCTTAACCCAAACATAGTGGTACATAGCGCTTGAGAGTACTTTCAAATCATGGACAAACTTTTTGCTCAGCTTGTTTTAAGAAAGAAATAATGGTTGACGTAGGTGCCCTTCGTACGTTACTCAAATGAGCATAATCAAAACAAGAAAGAAAGTCGGTCAAGCCCGACTATAACATACTCTGTACCCTTACACTCGCATTTGCTCAGGAGTCAAACGGCCAGTTAACACCCCGCGCACAACGCGGTGCGCTCTCTAAGTTTCTCTCTCTCTCTCTCTCTTTCTCTCTCGCACTAAGATTGCCTGTGTTGAACGGTTAGGGTATGTTGCTGTGGTTGTTGGTGGGGGGGTGGGTGGTGTTAACTGGCCGTTTTTTGCCCATAGCTTGAGTATCGTTCATCCGATCTTTATCATTCCTTCAGCAAATCGATAAATAATTTTGTTAACAAGGTATCTTTAGAAGGAACGAACGATCTATCTACAAAACTGTAGGAGATATGAAGTTTTTTCCAAATTGCGGGGGCGGGAGGGGGCGTGGCAAAAATTGAAAATAAACTTGATCTGCCTGCAAGTATAAGAAATATATGTCCCATACATATCAAACCTCTATCTCTTACCATCTCTGAGATCTCTTCGTTCATACGGACGGACAGACGGACAGACAGACAGACGGACATGGCTATATCGACTCGGCTGTTGATGCTGGTCAAGAATATATATACTTTATAGGGTCGGAAACGATTCCTTCTCCCTGTTACATACTTTTGCACAAACTTAATATACTCTATGTACCTTCGGTACAGAGTATAAAAATGGTTGTCATAAAGAAAAGAGGAGAACGATTCTGAAACCGGATTGGTGTGCTCCAATGAGTGGTTCTTTCACTCGTAATGTTGAATTACATTTGGTCGTGCGTTACGATACGAACGTTGCAATTTGGTCCACTACTATAAAATAAGTAGAAAGGGCTAAGGAGAGGAACCGCGTTTACATAACTAACCACACTGGTAAAATGAACAAACCCTCTCCCTTGGCTGACAACACTAATCCGTTACTTTAACACTTACGATTAAAGTCAGGGGCTCGTATTTGTAGCTAAGATGAGCGAGCTCATGGAGGAAATTATGTTTAGGCAGTACTGTAGTGCCTCGAAAAGTCTTTTTAAAGAGTTTTCAGAATCGCGAATTGAAATGATGCTTGCCATTTGCTTTTATCTTAAGATTAGATGATAGATGCGATAACAGCCCTTTAACGTATGGAAATGCCATAAAAATGCAAAAATATATGAAATATTTTTAATTTTCGTAATTGAATTTCACGAAACTCTAAGCAAGATTCTATTGATAGACTCTTTTTCGGAAATGCCCATATATAAGCTGATCTTTCCTAATGGAAAATAGAAATAGACGGTTGAAAGTTGCTTTTTGCTAACAAAACTTCACAGCTTCCCATTTATATCGATCGATTAATCAATATGTAACGTTGATTTAAGTGAATCAAATCTGCGTTCGGACATCAATTTCTCTCAGTGAGTTTCTTAAAGGAAGTAAGTTTCCCAAATGTGGCAGCAAATCGTTTCGACTGGCAAAAAGGAAATGAAAGGAGAACAAAATGTTCAAACTGAAGCATTGCAAATACTTCAATATATATACACTCTCATATAGATTTATCTTTCATGATGCTGTCCTGTTTATTGTAACTGCAACCATTTGTAGGGCGGCCACAAAAATGACAGCATTTCAGAGAACTGCAGCGGGAGTTGGGAGTGGCGGTTGGAAGTGGTCAAGTGTGAATAATACACAGTACAACAACCTACGGAGTGCATGCTGGCGCCGTTTTATGATGGCGCAACAATCTTTAAACTGACAGGATTACTTTCAGACTACAAACTCCGCCTGCTGCTGGTCACGTGCCCATTTTGTTTACATGCCGCATTAAAAGGGGATTCCGTTTCGTTTCGTTTCGTTTTATTGCGATTTGATTCTATTTTCTATTTGCTCACATTCTGCCCAACCCCTTTGCTCAGAGATCAACTCTGGCATATTTGCTTTTACTCCGGCATTATTATCCTTATCCAGCTCTGCTCTGGTCTGGTCGGAGTTGATGTGTTCGGTGTGAACGTTGGCACATTGTGGGAGCTTTTCTGTTCATTTTCTGTTGACTACAGGCGAGAGCGTCTGGCCTAATCTTGTTTTTTCCACTCATTACGCGTGTGCCCGTCCGTTGATAAAAGCTTAACTTGGCTCTGCTCCCTTTTAATCACAAATTTTATCGCCAGCAATTTGCCCAAAAGTCACGTGCCCCACCTAAAAACTTTTAAAAATGTCCAAAATTGTAAAAGGGGTTCGACCAACTCTCCGGGCGGTGGTCGCCCATGAAAATTTCAATTAATTTGAAAAGTCTGTTTGTGATTTTTAATTATTTGTTCCATCCAATGTCGCCGCTGAAGTAACCCTTCGGCTTAATCGAAAATGTCCCCTACAAATCATTGAATATTCCTAATTGACACTTCTCAGTCTGTAATTCTGCAGTTTGTAATTGTTTTACGCCCTCCCTACGTCTGGCTGCAAATTGAATTCATTTTGGCTTTTGTGTCTCTGCCAATTAGTTATTCAGCATTCGCCACGTTCCGCAGTTGATTCGACCAGATTGGATTAGTGTCAATTTCCAGTGCGATAAAAAATAATAAATAAGATTCCGAAAAAGGAGCAACAGTTGCACACAGGGGAGCCCGGCAAAAAGGTACGAAACCAGGCTATGCGCATGTGCCCACACACTGGAGGAGCAGCGTCGTCTGTTGTTATGTAAACAAACGACAGTTGTCCGTTGTCTGAGGCTGAGGCTTGATAAGCTTTGTGGTTTGTCCATGACAACCGAAAATGAAATTTGGCGTGCAAGTGTCCAAGGGTTTAGCTTTTGTTGATGGACCTTTGACAACTTTTGATGGGTCCAGCAGAAGCACCAACAGAAAGTGAATAAAAATGTCATCAAAGTAAATTCATTTGTGAACTGATTTGCCATTTTGCTTGTCCTTGTCAACATTTGAGCTGATAAGTGCACATTTAATGTGTTGGTTTTAAGGGTTCCATTGCACACACACACAGCCACACACACCCACTAAACTAATGGACAGGCAATACCAAAACCATTTTGTGGGAAAACTAAAACAAATATTTGTGCTCCATAACTTGGGTAAGTGGGTATGTATAGGGTGTATGAGGCAGGGAAAATGCTTAATGGAAATTGTTTGCTTACCAACTAAATCTAAAATGATTTTATGCTTTCTCATATTTTAAGAACAAAGGACACACATGAGAAAACCTCCGGCTAAATGTTGCTAGTATTTGAAAGATCTTTAAAACAGTCCTGAACCGAACCACAGAAAACACGATCATGAACCGAATCTTTAAAATTAAAGATTTTCCGAACTGGAACCCCATTTTTCCAAGAGATGACTAAACAAAGAGAGCAAGCAAAGTTGGGGAGTATACTTTAGTACTTCAAAATACCTGAGTGAACTAAGTATATGTGCATAGACTAAATTTAAAAAAAGGACTTATAGCCAACTGAATGTCTTATTAATTATTACAGTACCCAACAACAGTATCAAAAAATAATACAAATTACTAACAAAAATATTCAATCAAATATTTCGTCTTCTTGTGAAAGAAGTAAATGTGCATAGGGTAATTTTCAAAATTTTTCTTATTGAACTTATAATAATGGCTTTTTAATAGTTTATGCCTTTTCATTTAAGCTTTAAAACCTGATTTAATCTATCAGGCAAGAAGTCTACCAATTTTTCCAGAGTTGAAAGGCTAATCTCCTCCCATTCTACGACCAAAGTTTTTTTCACCTATATGCTTTACCTACCTATATATACCTATATGCTTCACCTACCTGCTTTATGGTATCAAACTGACGTCAACTTTTATAAACTTTGGCAGAAAGTATTCCCCATAGATTCTCAATTGGTTTTAGATCTGGGCTGATCGCTGGCCACTCCAATACTGGTATATTTCTTGAAGAAAATAAGTCTTTTTTGAAGGGGCTGTGTGAATTGGGGCGTTGTCTTGTTGAAATGTCCAATTATTTCCAGCAAAATCAACTAGGACATCATCTAACAATTGAACATAGATCTTCGCATTTGTTTTAGTTGGTATAAAGCAGAGCGGAGACTTTCCTGCATGTCCAAGAGCGGGAAAACCCATCAGTGCGTCACCACCGATATTTCTCTTATGGCATGTTTCTCGTGGTTGCCTTAAATAGAGCCAATATTTATTACTGCCGTCAGGGTCACTTTTTCTCATCAGAATAAATGACCTGCTGGAGCTTGTCGTCCAAAATGTATACTTTTCAGCAAATGCCAAACACGGCGCTTAGGTGACGTGGCAGTAGATTTGGTAAACGCACGCGTGAAGCATACTTAACGTGTTTATTTTCTGCCAAAACTTGATATACTCGTCTTTTGGATACCATAAGACTTAATTGGCGCTTGATCTCCATGCAAGACATGTTTTCTTGGACCACGAGACGCCGAATTTGCCGTTTATATGTTTCTTCTATGATGGTCGGTTTGCCGGACCGCTTTATTATACCATAACTATCGGGATTTTTGAGAAGATGGCGATTGTATTTGGAGGTCGATTGACTCTGGTAGCGATATCTTTAATTTTAGTCCCAACTTCCCTCAGTCCCTTTAGTAAGCCGCGCTCTTCTTCAGTCAGGTGGGTCCCATGTGGCTTTCTTTTGGAAAAATTACGTTTTTTCTTACGTTTATTACGTTTTTTCTTTATAATAAGTATTCCACCTCAATTTACTTTAAGTTTTTCCACTAAAATCCACAGTAATCTCAATTTACACATTTAATTATTTCATATGAAATCCCCGAAATCTTATACAGAGTTAGGCGAAAGGCAATAAATACTAAGATCAAAAGAGATGACTGCATATGGAAACTAAGATAAGCAAAAAAACAAAAAACTTGCATGCCAGAAAGAAATATAAAATAACATTTAATGAAGAGAGAGACCAAAACAAAAATGCACATATACTTAGTTCACGCAGGTACTTAGATCGTCGCAGTATCTGAGAATTTAAAAACGAATTTAAAACAAAGAATTTAAAACGAGAATTCCAAGCTAACTTCGTCTGTGTCAAAGTTTTTATACCCTTGCAAATGCGGGCTTTGAAATATAAGATTTTAAGAACGCTAGCATTAAAATCAAATATTTTTCTTACCAAAACCCATTTTCATCCCGATAGTTATCCGATTTATATATATCATATCAAATTAATACAACATATCAAATTAACTACACACAAAGAAAAAACGTTGGTAAATGCAACACAGTAAATTCACAAATTTCCGTCTTTGATTTTCGCCCATTAGTTTTTCCATTTAAAATCAAAATGTCTGCACTTTTGATTTTTGTTTATAAAGAAAAAAAATTCAACTTTTACATACTCTGCGCGGGGATTCGAACTCACGGCTCACGGAATTTCACAAAGTTGCAACGTCGCGTTAGACGACTGAGCCACGCCGCGTAACTGATGTAACGCATCAAATTGGTTACTTGTATTGAATAAGATGCACTTGTATTGAAAACATTCACGAATGTTAGCTTTCTTGTAATTCTCAAGAACGAATTCCACCATCTGCCAATATAAATAACGCCATTGAAATTTGCGGAACAAAAATCAAAATTGTTGGCGGTTTGAAATCAAAGGGACGGGAGTTGATTTCAAATGACTTTTATCTTGTTTTTACCTTGAAATTGGTAAAATCAACAAGAACAATTCTTAAATCAAAAACTTGTAGCCAAAAACGAAATATGTCGAATTTACAATTTTTATACTCTGTAACAAAGGTACACAGAGTACATAAGTACCTATAAAGTACATATATTCCAACAGCCGAGTCGATATAGTCATGTCCGTCTGTCTGTCTGTCCGTCTGTATGAACGCACAGATCTCAGAGATGGTAAGAGATTGAGGTTTGACATGTATGGGACATATATTTCTTATACTTGCAGGTAGATCAAGTTTATTTTCAATTTTTTGCCACGTCCCCTCCCGACACCGCAATTTGGAAAAAACTTCATATCTCTTACAGTTGAGCAAAAAACGGCCAGTTAACACCACCCACCCACCCATAACCCCAACATTCTGTTCAAGAGAGGCTATCTTAAAGAGAGAGAGAGACACTTAGAGATCGCACCGCGTTGTGCGCTTCTCTCACTAAGATTGCCTCTCTTGACTCGTGAGCAAATGCGAGGGTAAGGGTACAGAGTATGTTATAATCGGGCTTGACCGACTTTCTTTCTTGTTTTTTTTTTGTGTGTGCTTTACTGAGTTTAAGGACTCAGTAAGGACTCCTTTGGCAGCCATAGATATAGTCATCCGATTTCAACCAAATTTTCCAAATCTGTTTAAAATCCTTATTATTATTAATGGAAAAGTTTAGGTACAATAAAATTGAAAATTAAAAAGTTTTACTCACTAAGACCCATTTTCCGTCCGATCGGTCCTATGGCAGCCAAAAGATATAGTTGTCCGATTTTCACAAAATCTTACAAATTTGTGCGAAAGCATTTTTTATTAATATTGACAGATTTTGGGGACGCTAACATCAAAAATAAAAATATTTTTTCACTAAGACCTATTTATCGACACATCGGTCCTATGGCAGCCATAAGATATAGTCATCCGATTTTGACCATAGTTTGCAAACCTATTTGAAAGCTTTTACCCACTTGTTGAGATCTAAAGTTACATATAGAATAGGTATCGCCTAGTCTAACCGTCTCGCATACCCCCCCACAAAGTGTTACCGCAGTATTGCGTGACCAGACTTAACGCGTGAGTATGGGTGTGTGTGTTTTCTGAATTCTATCAAGGCCCAGTGCCCAGTGTGTTTATACAAAATCAAAAATGTTCAAAGTAATTGAAATATGCCAGAGATTAAGAGGCACTAAGAAAGAAATGCCAGTTCGCTCCCTGGCTCACTCTGCCTCCACTCATAAGTTCTGACCCCATAAACCATGATAGAAAATATTATGCAAATTTTATGTTTGCGGTTGAACACTTTCTATGGAGTGGCAAAAAAAAATGCCACTAAGTGGTTTGGTATTGGGTATGCCAACCACCCCTAAGTTGCGGCTCAAAATGAGATTGAATATTTCAATTTGCCTCATCTTCAAGTCGGTCAAGTCGGCAACGAGCACCTCAGTCAACCAAAAGCTCATTGTAATAACCCAAAATGACAGTCATAAATCTATGATTATGGCCCATTGTCTGCTTTAAAGTGGCTTTCTCTGGGTGTCAGCTGAAAGTCGATAAAAAATTTCCAATTTCCCCAAACTAAAATAACTAACATTCGATATCGGGTCTCTCATTAGCTTTAATGCCTCCACACTCTGTTAAAACAATGCCGCTGACTTCATTAAATTCGTGTAAAATTTACAAAAACATACAAAAACCACCTGCCCAATGGGCAGACAAATTTTCCGCTATAAATTTTGATAGCTGATTAAAAATAACGAGCGACATTTGCTTTTATTTACCCAGCGCCATGTTGTAAATGGAAAATGATGGCAAATGCTGCCGTGGTTTGGGGGGAACCCACACGGGTAGGAGTTGTGGTCCTCTGTTTATTTGGTGTTGCACAGAATTTGGTTTTTGGGCCTACGTAAAGCTAAACCGAAATATTTTTGTTGGCTAATTTGTACAGACAATTAATTTACATTACAAATGACGGGCACATCCGACCATCCATGAGGGTACAATTTGGACAACGGAAAGCTACTACACGATAGGGATACATATTGTTTGTGTGTGTGTTTGAGAGAGATATCTTTTGGTTGTTGTCATTCAAATAAAGCGATTTTTTTTTGAGGTCACAAAAATCTTAGGATATTTCAAAATATTAGAAAAATTATAATGGGAAAAGGCCAAGCTAACTTCGTTTGTGCCAAAGTTTTTCTACCCTTGCATATGCGGTTTTTGAAATGTCAGAAATTAAGAACGCTTACAGAAAAATCAAAAAATTTTGTAACTAAAACCCATTTTCCGACAGATAAACATCTGATTTCGACCAAATTTCGCGAATCTTTTTGAAAACATATCAAATTAACAATCGTCGAGTTTAAGAAAGATAAAATTTAAAATATAAAAGATTTTCTCACTAAGACTCATTTTCCGAACGATCTATCCTATGGCAGCCTTAAGATATAGTCATCCGATTTTGACCAAAATTTGCAAATCCGTTTGAAAGCATATAATATTAATAATGGACGAGTTTGAGGACGCTAACATTGAAAACCAAAAAGTTTTTCTCACTAAGACACATTTTTTGACCGATGGTTCCTATGGCAGCTATAAGATATAGTCATCCGATTTTGACCAAAGTTTGAAAATCTGTTTGAAAGCATATAATATTAAAAATGGACGAGTTTGAGGATGCTAACATTGAAAACATAAAAGTTTTTCTCACTAAGACTCATTTTCCGACCGATCGGTCCTATGGCAGCTATGAGATATAGTCATCCGATTTTCACCAAAATTTGCAAATCCGTTTGAAAGCATATAATATTAATAATGGACGAGTTTGAGGACGCTAACATTGAAAACCAAAAAGTTTTTCTCACTAAGACACATTTTTTGACCGATGGTTCCTATGGCAGCTATAAGATATAGTCATCCGATTTTGACCAAAGTTTGAAAATCTGTTTGAAAGCATATAATATTAATAATGGACGAGTTTGAGGATGCTAACATTGAAAACATAAAAGTTTTTCTCACTAAGACTCATTTTCCGACCGATCGGTCCTATGGCAGCTATAAGATATAGTCATCCGATTTTCACCAAAGTTTGCAAATCTGTTTGAAAGCATATAATATTAATAATGGACGAGTTTGAGGACGCTAACATTGAAAATCAAAAAGTTTTTCTCACTAAGACACATTTTTTGACCGATTGTTCCTATGGCAGCTATAAGATATAGTCATCCGATTTGGACCAAAGTTTGCGAATTTGTTTAAAAGCATATAATATTAATAATGGACGAGTTTGAGGACGCTAACATTGAAAACAAAAAAGTTTTTCTCACTAAGACACATTTTTTGACCGATTGTTCCTATGGCAGCTATAAGATATAGTCATCCGATTTGGACCAAAGTTTGCAAATTTGTTTGAAAGCATATAATATTAATAATGGACGAGTTTGAGGACGCTAACATTGAAAACAAAAAAGTTTTTCTCACTAAGACACATTTTTTGACCGATGGTTCCTATGGCAGCTATAAGATTTAGTTATCCGATCCAGGCGGTTTCGACATATTAGCAGCGTGCAGTAAAAAGAAGACTCTGTGTAAAGATTCAGCTCGTTAGCTTTAAAACTGAGAGACTAGTTGGCGTAGAAACAGACAGACAGACGGACGGACAAATCTAAATTGACTCAGCTCGGCGCCCTAATCAAGAATATATTGTTTATGAATATTCCTATGCGCTACCAACTTCTGGGAAAAATTATAAGACTTTGCAAGGGTATAACAACCGTTATCAGCGAGTCTCGATCGCGCACACTGCACCTGTTGTGCCTGACTCTGCATGTGCGTCTTGTTAGCGCCGTGTGTCGATTCGCATGGAGTTTGTTGTTGTTTCAAACTTCGATACGAGTTAATTGTGCTGTGTTATTATGCGTCTTACTGTTACATACATTTGCACAGCATCATAATACCTTTTTTACGTTACTCGTAGAGTAAAAAGGGTATACTAAAGTCGTGCAAATATATGTTTATGTTCGGAACCCTAAACCGGTTCGAAAACAAAATTCGTTTCAGGACTAATTCATGACAAAATCTTAAATAATATCTTGTTGATTTTCCTAGTCTTTTTCAGTAAAAATGCCACACTTATTTATAAAACAACAAAAAGTCGAGTTCATGACCCTTTTGCCAAAATGATTCACTTGCCTAAGGCCATCAGAACGTGGTCGTCCTGCTGTCTCGGGGTAAGCCTAAATAAAATATTAACTTGGCTCAACTTGAAGTGCACGTTTCAATTAGCCACGAAAGCCATTTTATAATTGAAAGAGCTTGGAGGTAGGTGGTCTCTTCAATGTCTAGAAAGGGAGTGAGCAAATGATACACATCGATAGAATAAATATTTACAGCCTGGCAGTGAATGGGCCAATAAATTTGTCGAAATGGGAAACGTGCGGTGGGAAAGACAACAGAAAAGATTATTATTCATTAGACTTCAACTCCAACTCCAAGCGGCAAGTAATTGAAAAGTTATACCGCTACATCATCCTGGCCTCATCTTTTGCCAAGGCTCAATTTGTCATTCGTGGGGGGGACTGACAGACGGTGCGTGTGACTAAGCACAAGATATTCGCTGACTTCGATAGAGCAGTCTCCAACCATCCTTGTGGGATATGATTGAGTTGATGTCGTTAATATGTTATTGACAAAAATGGGGGACTTGTTTGGTAAACATACACACACACACACACACATACACATATTCCAGGCATTATTTGTCTCTTGAATTATTAATGAATCTGCTGAATGACTCCGCCTGGCGGCACTTTCAGCTCAGCTGAGCCAAGTTTAATTAAAAAGCTGCCACATTCTTTCTTTCCTCCTGCAACTATTTACTGCGGAGAAAACTTTAAAAATTCCCCCAAAATGAAGGCAACAAACTTGGCTGATTTCGATTTTTATTGCGGAAAGCGCAAAAACCAAAATAAAACGAACGAAAAGAACATTTCCATGACGATAGTGGCAAGAGGAGTTGGGAGTTGGCAAAGCTTCTTGGCAACAATTTCATTTTGTAGCCACTTGACTGTCCCAACCCCCCCCGGTGCACTTGGAATTCCATTCGAGTTTACCTGCGCACGCAAACCCAAACCCAGGAGCAGCTGAATAAACACTCGAACAATGCCCAGAATGGAGGGCAAACCACTTGAACCACAAAATCCAAACAAACACACAGAAAAGTTTTTCCCATTTTTGCCTGTGCAGTTCATAATTTATGCCAAACAAACATATAAATATTACCTCAATTTTATTAAGCCCCCACCGGCACGGGCACACCCCTTTTTCAATGAGGAAACCAAAGGAAAGATAACTTATTGAGCAAAATTGTTATCTCTGTCAGCAGCATCAACTAGAACTAAACTAAATCACTTTCTACTCAACAGGAACAGGACTTGAACGAGAATAAAGTGACCAGAGGGAAACCCACAAAACAACATACGAACTGAAAATGCTGATGCGGCTGGCAGTCGACAGCACAACTGCAAAAGTTCAACTGGTAAAGGCAACCAGAAAAGTTCCAAATTCGGCAGACAGTCCACATCCCCAACCTACACTGTCTCACTTGCCCCTTTGTGTGGCGTCTGCTGCTCGTTGGCCGGAACTGTTAGGCAGCAGTTGGAATTTGATTTTAACGCTTCTTTTGTAAGCTGCGTCGGCTGTTTGTGGCAAGCGAATTCAAATCACCAAAGCCAGAAAAGTTCACTCCCGCTCATCCTCTGAGGTGATGCTCCAATGGGCACACATTGAAATTGGCTGTCACAGATTGCAACCGCAAGTTGGTCTGAGGAAGCGTGACCAAGCTGTTGAAATGTGAGACAATTGTGGCGTCACATGCTCGGACAAGTTATTAACTATGCTCTCCCATGACAGGCGCTTTCAGGAGCCACTGAAACTGCTGAATAAGTCGTGATCCTTTTATTATTAATGGCCCAGCCCCACCTTAGCTATGAATAACAGTTGTAGGCCAAAGTGCGACAACACAAATTCATTGATCCTGAACATAAAAATAAAAAAACAAACAACAAACCACTTCCTCCCCCCAAAGTATAAGACCACGTCGTAGTCATTAAAAGTTCCCCAAAATTATAGTTGACCATGACGACGAACAGAAGGCGAAATGGGCGTACAACGACCACAAAAGTAGCGCGAAAACACGACAAAAACAAATTCACACAAATCGATTTCCGGCCCTCACCTTGTCGACAGCTGCAAGTGGCTTTTCCAGCTCCCGTCTCTCGTCTCGAAGGGCGCAAAAACCGTTTGTTGCCTTGAGCGAACTTTTGTTATTGATGGCCACCACTGGCTCTGGATGAAACCAAGGCCAAGTACTCGCCCTAATCACCATATACTGGTAATAGTAATAGCAATTCAAAGGACATGGCTTTATTTCTGTTCCTCATGTTGATTAATGGAAAAGCTGGACTAGTTCGTCACACAGCTGTTTCCGCCACTTATTTGTAATTGGAGCAAACGGTTTCCTTCTTATTATACAGTTGCCAAATCACGACACTTTAATTCAAGGATGTTCACTGCCTATGCGTGGTTGTTGTACGCATAGCAAAAGCCACACAAACAGCGAGAATATTGTCAAATGTGTTCTCTCTTCTCTTTCTCTCATGTGCCTCTTGCAAAATCGAAAGCAACAAAAAATGTGTATGTATCGTCTTCAGCCGCGAGCGCACACACTGACGCATCAGCAGGCATTAATTAGTCTAGAGGTTGTTGTTGTTTGAGAAATATTTTCTTTATTATTTTTTGACTGGGGGACTAAAGCTAGAAAAATGTGTATCTTTGCGACAGATTTCTTAAGCTACACTTTTGTCTTTGCATCAGAGGTCGCAAAAATCGGTCCCCCGTTTGCCTTTGTCAGAAAACGACAGCTTTCGTGCGACCACATTGAAAAGAGGTACCGATACAACCTCTAACTACGCTCTTTGCTTCTATTTGGTTGTGAGAGAAACACATTTCTTGATTTTTTTTCCTCTTTGGTCTTTTTGGGAACGTTTGGCCTAATTCCCGAATTTAAAAGGTCTTCTTCGTATGTATGCATCGGTGTGTAAGTCATGGCTAACGATATGAATGTATGCGACGAACTATACGCACTCTCTCGTTCTCTCTCGCATAGACTCTCTCTCTGCTTATGTTAAACTCTGGCGCAAATCTTGAGTCTGCAACCTTTTCAAATAACATTTTGAGAATGTGGTCTTTGAGAAGCACGCAATTAAAGACCAATTGACTGACTTGGGCCTGTTATTCGTTTGCTGTCAGACCGATCAGTGCTGTGTGGTCAACCACAGCCACTTAAGAGTGAGCGCGATAACAGAACACTTTCGGTTGCGGGAAGCCCGGGCCCCTTTTATATTTGGTTTTCCGGTCAGTGATGTGAGCAGAGCGAACTGAAAAAAGGGTTGAGAGTTATTTACGAGCTATGCTTTGCATATTGTATTTGCAAAGACAGCCGCTTTTACCATTTGCCGTAGCAGTAGGTGGGTTGTGTGTGGCAGTAGCAGTAGGTGGAAGGGTGCTCCATTTTCCATTCCTGACTTAAATATCAAATCTGCTCGCGTCCCTAAACAAAGAGTTAAGAAGCAAAACCGGTATTTCATGGCCATAAGCTGATGAAATCAACCTACCAGAAACGTAAATTGGCATTACAGTTCCTGAACTTAACTTTACAATCAGATGCATCATTGTCAAGAGCTTCGCTCGTACCCATGACCCCCTCCTTTTTATACCCTTGCAAAGGGTATTATATTTTTGCCCAGAAGTTTGCAACGCATTGAAATATTCATTTTCGACCCCATAAATTTGTATTTATTGAGCTTTGTCCGTCCGTCTGTCTGTCTGTTTCTACGCAAAATAGTCTTTCAGTTTTAAAGCCATCGAGCTGAAATTTTGCACAGAGTCTTCTTTTTACTGCTCGCTGCTAATATGTCGGAACCGACCGGATCATCCAACTATATCTAATAGCTGCCATAGGAACCATCGGTCAAAAAACGGGTCTTAGTGAGAAAAACTTTTTTGTTTTCAATGTAAGCGTCCTTAAACTCTGTCATTATTAATATTAAATGCTTTCATAAAGATTTGCAAATCTTGGTCCAGATCGGATGACTATATCTTATAGCTGTCATAGGAACCATTGGTCGGAAAATGGGTCTTACTGAGAAAAACTTTTTGGTTTTCAATCTTAACGTCCTCAAACTCGTCTATTATTGATATTATATGCTTTCAAACAGATTTGCAAACTTTGATCAGAATCGGATGACTATATCTTATAGTTGTCATGGGAACCAACGGTCGGAAAATGGGTCTTACTGACAAAAACTTTTTTGTTTTCAATGTTAGCGTTCTCAAACTCGTCCATTATTAATATTAAATGCTTTCAAACAGATTTGCAAATTTTGGTCAAGATCGGATGAAAATATCTTATAGCTGTCATAGGAACCAACGGTCGGAAAATGGGTCTTACTGAGAAAAACTTTTTGATTTTCAATGTTAGCGTCCTCAAACTCGTCTATTATTAATATTATATGCTTTCAAACTGATTTGCTTACTTTGGTCAAAATCGGATGACTATAGCTTATAGCTGTCATAGGAACCATCGGTCAAAAAATGCGTCTAAGTGAGAAAAACTTTTTTGTTTTCAATGTTAGCGTCCTCAAACTCGTCCAAACAGATTTGCAGAACAGATTATAAGCTTTCAAACAGATTTGCAAACTTTGGTCGAAATCGGATGACCATATCTTATAGCTGCCATAGGACCGATCGGTCGGAAAATGGGTCTTAGTAAAAAAATTTGTTTGTTTTTTATGTTAGCGTCTCTCACTGATGACTAATTCCATATGCTTTCAAATATATTCGCAAAATTTGGTCGAAATCGGATGTCTATAACTTATAGCTGCCATAGGACCGATGGGCCGGAAAATGATTCTTAGTGAGCAAAACTTTTTGGTTTTAAATTTTATCTTTTGTTAATTTGATGTGTTTTCAAAAAGATTCGCGATATTTGGTCGAAATCAGATGTTTATCTGTCGGAAAATGGGTTTTAGTTACACAAATTTTTGAGTTTTATGTAAGCGTTCTTAAACTCTGACATTTCCAAAAACAGCATTTGCAAGGGTATAAAAACTTCGGCACAGACGAAGTTAGCTTGGTCTTCGCGTTTGTATTGGAAAGGTGGTTCTGCGCATCTCTGCTTTAATTGCTTAGCTTGACAACAAAAAGCTTACTCTAGTGCAAACTTAGAGTCATACAACCTCATTGGCAACTGCACGCAAACTATAAATAAGTTACCCAACACTATCACTGGCCTGGCTGCAGGTTGCTTTATACCTGTTCTGTTCTGCTTGCTGTGAAGCTTACCACCATCTTTCATTCTCGACTGGCAAACGCAAATCGGATTTCATTAGCGACAATTCAAAGACTTTTCCACTTTGTTTGTTGCTCTTTGCAATTTCTTTTGCTCAATTGTCCGGAGATTTCTTTTCAAGCTTCCTTCTTCTGCTCCAACCCCTGGTCTCGTTATGATTTTAACGACCAGTTAGCGCCCCCCAGCTCCATTCTTGGTTCCCCGGTTGCCACCCTCGAAGTTGTTTTTGTATGAAAATCAAACAAACTGACCCGCCCCCATGATGACTTGCCATTGCCTGATTTACCTCAATCGTCTCTATGGTTATTTGTTCATGTGAAAGGCTCACTCAATTCCATTACAATTCAACTCGTGCAACCTACTGCTGCCACACGCACCTCCGAATGCATTTATTTCTCTTCTTCCTCAGTTTGTTGTTGACAATATGTTGCATACCCTTCGAAGTCTTGCATGTTTGAGGCAACTGTAAGCAAAGTTCTGCGATTTCTTCGCATTTCCCTGTCAACATAAGCATTAAAGCACAATAAGCATTAAAATTAAATATCTTTTACACGAAATTTTACGCGTCTGACTTCCTTTTCTTGGGGTTGCCCCAGTAACAGCCATTTTTCTTCTATGTGTCCTCCACCCCCGTTGAAAGTGTACACTGTTCAAGGGTGCGTAAAAATGCAATTTCAACAAGTTTCACTTTGATGTGCACATTTTCTTGAGACTGACGAACCCAACACCAACCATTGAACTAACCGTCACCATTCACGGCTGTAAGTGGCAAAGGAAATTTCCCTTCCAATGAAAAGTTAATGCGATAGAAAATTGTTTTTAATGAATAGGAAATTGTACGAAATATAACGTATTAGAAATGAGTAGAAAGGTAAACATGAAGTTGTTGTTGATCACTATCAAAAGTCGAGTCGATATAGCCCGTCAGTTGATCAATAGTCGAATTAGAAAGAAATCAAAATATGCCACGGGGCAGGAGTTCAAATTTATCGAAAAAGTTATCGAAAAATCTTTATTCAAGTGCGAATTTGTTGATCCAAGAATAAAGATCTCGAATTTCTTGATCCATTTTGATCGATAAACTCTCCCACTTGGCTTGCTCTATTTAGTTAAGTTACTTAATCTCACCTCCCACGCCTATAAAACCCAAAATAAGAACGAATTTGGCATTATATTAAAAACCAAATTCTTTAAAAATTCTTGAGAACGATTCAATTTTTGTTTAAAATGAGTTTGTAATCCAATTATTCGTTCTACTTTATTTTAAGTGAACAGGGTATATGAAAGTCGGACTTCTTCGACTATCTTACTGGGTTTTCAAGGACTGTACGAGAATTTGAAGGTGTGGCAATTAAATAAGAGGGAGAAAGAAAATGCAGGTACACTGGGAAAAAACGTATTTTAGGGGGGAAATGCCATCATAAAACCAGGTTCGTATTATATAGTTTCCAGAAGAAAGAATTTTAAAACGTGTACCCCAAAAGAAGACAATATAAATATGAGTATACACTGAGGAAAAAATCAATCTAAAACCAAGATTATAATCTTGAAACGAGACGAAACGGTGCCAGAATTCGACAGAGACGAGATAATCTTAACCCAAGATTATATTCTCAATTTAAATCTTAATCCAACAATATTGAATTTAGATCGTTTATACTCGACTTTAAGATGAATTAATCTCATTTTTTAATATGACAAAAAAAAATCAGACTATATAACCATTTGGAAGACAATTGTATTCTACCCGATGTGCAATATGGATTCCGTGCTTCCCTAAATTGCATTCATCCTCTTGACATAGCCACTAACTTTATTAAACAAAGCCTTAATCAAAAATAATCAGTTGGCATACTGACGCTAGACGTAGAAGCCGCTTTCGACACTGTATGGCACAACGGCTTAATCCACAAGCTAATTTCTTGCAATACCCCAACGTACTTAACCAAACTAGTCCAAAGTTTTCTATCGGGAATATACTTCTATGTCTGCTTAAATGGCACAGATTCCACGAAAAAGCCATTATACGCTGGCGTGCCGCAGGGGTCGGTACTCGGACCCACTCTCTATAATATTTATACCTATGACATCCCCCTATTCGATAGTTGCAACTCGCTTATCTTTGCCGATGACACGGCTCTGTTCTGGTTCTGGTAATTCTTACATAGACATTCAACACGAGCTGCAGTGTTCATTGACCTCTCTATCAAGATACTTCGAGCGATGGAAAATCAAACTAAATGCCACAAAAACGAAAGCTATATTTTTCACCAAAAAACGACACCCAAAGTTTTTACCAAACAGCGAGATAACACTAAACAACACCAAAATAAAATGGGAAAGCTCAGTCAGATATCTTGGCTTAAACCTTGACAAAAAACTAATTTTTAGCGATCACATTAGTAAGACTGTGGACAAAGTTAACAAGATGATCAGAACCTTATATCCGTTCATAAACCGCAACTCAAAACTATCCATTAACAACAAACTTCAAGTCTACAAGTTAGTTTTCTTACCCACTATCTTATATGGATCAGAAATATGGGGTGAATGCGCAAAGACTCATGTGAAAAAACTGACAAACGGCACAAAATAAGATATTGAAAATGATCATGAACCCGCCCTTTTATTATTCCACAGAACGGTTACATTCTGATGCAAATATCAAATCGATAGATGACTTCATCTCTCGTGCCAAAAGTAATTTCAACACAAAGAAAATTCTAATGACTGTAATGCTGGTAGGTACTTCACCACTAATATAATTAGTGTTAGGAAGAACTAGCCAAAGCTTAGCTCTAGAACTAATTTTAAGTTTCTTGCCAAGGTTTTTTTTTCCTGCCTTTTCCTTGGGTAATTCTAAATGAAGTTCTCGAAATATGTAAATTCTAAAACAGATTGAAATACTTTCTCAGATGTAAAGATGAATTTCTAATCACTGTCCTGCTAGCTTTAAGCAAACTGTAAATATTACTGGGCAATAAAGCAAACCATTATTAATTAATTAATTAATATGAAAAATAAGACAAAAATAAATTAGTCATTTTTTATTTTTAGGTGATGGGTGGGAAAGGGGTGTTGTGATTGGTTGGTTTAGTTAGTTGTTTTTGTTATTCACATTTTCTTCTTTCTGAAGAACAAACTTATATAAATTGTAAATTATTAATCCGCCGATACTGGGACTTGAGCTCAGTACCTTCTTCTGCGCACTGAAACACTCACACCACCGCTTTACCACCGAGCGTCAACTGTTAGGTCCAAGCAGTTGCAGTATAAAAGCAGAGATTTTCGCAGCCTGAGTTCTTATACTGCAACTGGCTGCGCTTTACAATAGACCCCCTACGGCAAAATAGCCTAATCGGCCGTGCCAATGTGTTATTGAACGAAGAGGTCGTAGTTCGAGTCCCAGGAGGGGTGGGTGGGTTTGCTTTGCTACCAAAAATTGTTAATTTTTGTTTTTTTTTTGTATTTTTTTTAAGGAAAATAAATCTATATATATCCAAAAATGTTCAACTGAAGCTTTACAGGCAACTGATAAGTTGCGAGATAATAAATATTGTTTTTCAGATTTCTAAGCTCATTTCAAGGTTTTTCAATCTTGTTTGTATAAGCTTGCAAGGTTCTTGAAAACGAGATTTTCAATATAGATTTTAGATTAATTTTTATTCTCAGTGTACTAGCTTATACTCGTAGAGTAAAAAGTGTATATTAAAGTCGTATGTAACAGGCAGAAGGAAACATTTCCGACTATATAAAATATAAGGTTGTCAAAAAAGTCTTGCGGTATTTTTTATTGAATTTTCAATTGTTCATAAAATTGGTTATAATAATGCGATTTAAGTCAAATATGCGCCGTTTTGTTCGATGACGAGTTCCCAACGAGATGCCAACTTCATAATGCCCCTCTTATAGAAGCTCGCTTCCCTATTGGCAAAAAACTCGGAGAGCCAATTTTCACAGGACTCTCTTGTGGCCAACTTCCGACTACCAAGCTCGTTCGCCATGGACAGAAATAGGTGGTAATCACTTGGTGCGAGATCCGGACTATACGGTGGATGCAAAAGAACCTCCCATCCGAGCTCCCGGAGCTTCTGGCGCGTCACCAAAGATGTGTGTGGCCTGGCGTTGTCCTGATGGAAGACAATTCGGCCTCTGTTGATCAAAGATGGCCTCTTCTGCATGAGTGCTGCATTCAAGCGGTCTAGTTGTTGGCAGTACAGGTCCGAATTGAGCGTTTGGCCATAGGGGAGCAGCTCATAGTGGATGATTCCCTGCCAATCCCACCAAACACACAGAAGAACCTTCCTGGCCGTCAATCCAGGCTTGGCCACCGTCTGGGCAGCTTCACCGCTTTTCGACCACGACCGTTTGCGCTTCACGTTGTCGTAAGTGACCCACTTTTCATCGCCAGTCACCATCCGCTTCAAAAACGGGTCGATTTTGTTGCGATTCAGAAGCGATTCGCATGCATCCATACGGGCAAAAATGTTTCTTTGCGTCAAGTCGTGTGGCACCCATACATCGAGCTTCTTTTTGAATCCAAGCTTCTTCAAATGGTTTATAACGGTTTGATGACTCATGCCCAGCTCTTCGCCGATGCTACGGCTGCTACTATGCCGGTCTCTTTCGATCAATTCAGCGATTTTATCGCAATTTTCGACGACAGGCCTTCCGGACCGTGGCGCATCTTCGATCACCTCTGCACCAGAACGAAAACGTTGAAACCATCGTTGTGCGGTGGAAATGGTAACTGTATCGGGTCCATAAACTGCACAAATTTTATTGGCAGCATGAGATGCATTTTTGCCTTTATCGTAGTAGTACTGTAAAATATGCCGTATTTTCTCTTTATTTTGCTCCATGTTTGCGACGCTATAACTCACGAACGACTAAAAACAAACAACAATAAAATAAAAGAGCTTTCCAAAAAGCTCTAGCGTGAACCGATGCGACGAATACAACTAGAACTACGCGCTTGCAAAGACAAGCTTGCGGAAATACCGCAAGACTTTTTTGGCAACCTTATATATCCAAAAAAATTTCAACTGAAGCTTTACAGGCAACTGATAAGTTGCGAGATGATAAATATTGTTTTTAAGATTTCTAAGCTCATTCCAAGGTTTTTCAATCTTGTTTTTATAAGCTTGCAAGGTTCTTGAAAACGAGATTTTCAATCTAGATTTTAAATTGATTTATTTTCTCAGTGTACTAGCTTATACCCGTAGAGTAAAAAGGGTATATTAAAGTCGTATGTAACAGGCAGAAGGAAACATTTCCGACTATATAAAATATATATATTCTTGATCAACATCAACAACCGAGTCAATATAGCCCTGTCCGTATGTTCGTATGAACAAAGAGATCTCAGAGATGGTAAGAGATTGAGGTTTGACATGTATGGGACATATACTTCTTATACTTGCAGGCAGATGAAGTTTATTTTCAGTATTATTTATCGATTTGCAGAAGAAATGATAAAGATCGGATGAACGATGGTCGAGTTATAAGGAAAACAAACTATTTTGATGGGCAGCACTGGCAGCACTTCACACACTTTATGGCTTTTTTTCATACAGTTCTGGGAAAATGAGTTTGAACCTGATCGAAGAAAATAACCAAATTCCACCCAGGAGGGTGAATTTTTCGAAGATTGGTATGCAGTCATTGTTAAATTTGCATATAGATCTTTGAAAATGATTTTGAACCCGATCGGATGATAACAACAGAGTAGATTTCCGGCAGAATGTGCCAATATCTAATCTTAGTAATCACTTTAAAAACTAGTGTAAAAAATGCAGCTTCATATCTCTTATGTCTCCAGTCAATCAGTCAATTAGACATGTTGAACTCTTTTATATATATATAGATATTTTTTTAGGTGTAATAACCATTCCCCAGATGTACTCTGGCAAGACGGAGATGAGCAGGATGCGCCTTTGCCAACTAATGACACTAATTATCCTCTTAATCTTTTATGCAAATTGTGTGAGCAAAACACAAAAAAAAACCCAACAGCCCATCCTTCGCACCAACTTTCAACGTCTGCCTTTGCGGTTGTCGCGTCACGTGTGTGTGGTGGAGTCATTTAGACAATCGCAAATGCAGGTATTATAATTATGACCCAGGAGGAGTGGGGGTAGCAGATACTTAAACATGGCAAAACTTTGGACAGACAACGGCAAAGTTGGCGGCAGCAAATGCAAATGTAAAGCATGATATATGAAAGACGGCCAAAGTTTGACAAAGCGGCAAGAGAAGGGAATGTCAATTCACTGCAGTTGTGGCTTGATGTCGCCAAAGAGGCTAATCTTAGTCGTATTTGGGGTTGGGACATTTCCGTTTCAAATTGAGGTTATCACAAGTGCATTCCCTTACCTGAGTCTCCATTTACCATTTCGTGTCTTTGCGAGTCACTTTGGGGCTGCGTTGCTGGTTTTTCTGGGGTGGTCTCCTCCGGCGACTCATCTCAGTTTGTCAGTGGAAGACGGAAATGGAAAGTAGCTCACTTGGGTTCAAACTCGGTGCGCAACGGGGTGCAAAGCAATTTGGGATTCGGAAACGTAACGAAACTGAAATAGAAAACGGAACTGAAGTATACAAAAGATGGCTTAAGACTTTGCCAGGATGAAAGCTAACGGAAAATGTTTTTTCTTGTTCTGTAATTGGATTTAAAATTGTAATAAGAAAGAAAGCAAGCGGCTGCTTTGTTCTAGATTGTCCTAAATGCACACACACACACACACCCACTCTTCGCGTCTAGCGGAAGCGGAAGCGCAACATTCAACATCCGACACAGACGCTTCAACAGGGGAAGAGTTGCAGAAAGTAAACAGCATTTCCATTTGCAAAGCGAGAGCGGACGCGGCTTAGTTTGATCCCGGGGAGTAAATAATGCAACAATGCAGAGTACGCGACTAGAAAGCCAAAGAGAAATTTAATTTCACGTCGTTTTAACTCAAGTGGCTTTACTTTTACTTTAGCGGCAGGAGGCAACAGCAATTGACACCTTTTAACATTTGATGCCACCTCTTCCCGCTCCTCCCCACAGACGCCTGTCGCTCTTCATTTGATGTCCCTTGCATTGTCGCCTGCTGGTGACGGATTCGATTTCGATTGTTATTGTGTCTTGGTCTTGGTTTCTGTTTACCCATCAGGCTTCTCTCCTTCCCGCTTAAAAAGAAAATCAATTTCCGCTCAAGGTTGGATAAGCGGATGAGGGTCTTTTGAGGAAAGTAAACACCAAGTGCACAAGTTTGCACAACAGTGGAAAGTCTTTGAAGGGTGTCAGGGCTGACGGGTTGGTCGTAACAAAGCAAATTGTGAAATAAACTTTCTCTTTGCGTCTGCAATTCATCCGCAGACTCGAACTTTCTCCCTTGTTTGCAGGTCTGGCGGCGGATTTGTTCTATGTGCACCAGGGAGCCATTAACACATACGACGCAATGCACTTCATTGGCCCGGCAACCGCTGGTTGTCCACCTGTAAGTCAAATCTCATTTGCACTCCATTAACCCATCAATTCTGCAGCTGCCCCTTGCCATTAGTATCGAGTCTATCTGCCACTGAAGGGGCAATAATACCCACCACCTCCAGCTGCCAGTCAATGTCAACATGTGTTGGTTAGGGGGACGTTCGCGTTACAATGACACTAACATGATCTGTGACAATGTCCACTAGATGGCTATCTCATGTTCATCCTTTACTCCAATTAACCATTCCCACCCCTCAGTTCTGTGATTGGTTTTGAGGGATTTGTTTTTATACCCGTTACTCGTAGAGTAAAAGGGGATACTAAAGTCGTGCAAATGTATGTAACAGGCAGAAGGAATCATTTCCGACCATATAAAGTATATATATTCTTGATCAGCATCAACAGCCGAGTCGATATAGCCATGTCCGTCTGTCCGTCTGTCCGTCTGTCCGTCTGTCCGTCTGTCCGTCTGTCTGTATGAACACCTAGATCTCAGAGACTAGAAGAGCTAGAGCAACCAAATTTGAAATGTAGACTCCTATTGTCTGCACGCAGATCAAGTTTATTTTCAATTTTTGCCACGCCCCCTCACGCCCCCGCAATTTGGAAAAAACGTCATATCTCCTACAGTTTTTATGATAGATGGTTCGTACTTTCTAGAGATATCTAGTACTCAAAATTATTTATCGATTTGCTGAAGGAATGATAAAGATCGGATGAACGATACTCAAGTTATGAGCAAAAAACGGTTAGTTAACACCCCCCACCCACCCCACCCATAACCATTGCATTGCGTTCAGCAGCAATCTTAGTGAGAGAGAGAGAGAGAGAGAGAGAGAGAGCGAGAGAGAGAGAGAGAGAGAGAGAGAGAGCGAGAGAGAGGGAGAAAGAGAGAGAGAGACTTAGAGAGCGCACTGCGTTGTGCGTTGTGTGTTAACTGGCCGTTTGACTAGTAACCAAATTCGAGCTGCGACATTAAGGGTGCAGAGTATGTAATAGTCGGGCTTGACCGAATTTCTTTCTTGTTTATAACCGTTACTCGTTTTACTTTACCCCACTGAGTAACGGGTATACCAAAGTCGAGCAACGCCGACTTTAACTTACGCTCTCGTTTACTTTTTGTACAGGTCGAAAATATATGTAACTATATCAATTCTACAGTCTAAAATTTAAGTAGATAGCTTCAATCATTCAATCTGAGGTAAGACTTTAAACCACTTTTTGAACAGGTTTAAACTGGTAAACGAATTTGCAAGAGACATTGGAGAGACAGAGAAGAGAGAACACAAATGAAGTTGTTGTTGCACTACGCTTAGCCATAAGCTAGGTATGAGGGCTATACGCGCGGCTATCCCAATGCGATAAACAACAGCAACAACAGCCTGGGCACTGCTGTTCTAAATAAAAAGCTTAAAAATGTTATTCAGGGGTGTCCTGGAAATTTCTAGAGATTTTCGTATAAACGATTGCTCTTCGAACTTAACTTGGAGTACTTTATTTGTGAAGTGAAAAGAATAAGACCGGCTACTAGATCATATGGAAGGGAAACCGTACGCATTACATCTCCTTGGCTTTGAGCAGGCGGTTTCAAATCTCTCAACTTTCGTCATCTAATCCAGTAGCCCGGCATATTTGTGCCCCTTTACATAGGAAGTCAAACAGCTTTTATATGAAATGCTAAAGTTTATACGAAAACCTCTAGAGATTTCTGGTACCCGCCCGATTATACCCTTGCAAAGGGTCTGTTTCTACGCAAACTAGTCCCTCAGTTTTAAAGCTATCGAGCTGAAATTTTGCACAGAGTCTTCTTTTTACTGCACGCTGCTAAAATATCGGAACCAACCGGATCGAATGACTATATCTTATAGCTGCCATAGGAACCATTGGTCGAAAAATGGGTCTAAGTGAAATAAACTTTTTTGTTTTCAATGTTAGCGTCCTCAAACTCGTCCATTATTAATATTAAATGCTTTCAAACAGATTTGCAAATTTTGGTGAAAATCGGATGACTATATCTTATAGCTGCCATAGGAACCATCGGTCGAAAAATGAGTCTTAGTGAGAAAAACTTTTATGTTTTCAATGTTAGCATCCTCAAAGTCGCCCATTATTAATATTATATGCTTTCAAACAGATTTGCAAACTTTGTTCAAAATTGGATGACTATATCTTATAGCTGCCATAGGACCGATCGGTCGAAAAATGGGTCTTAGTGAGAAAAACTTTCATGTTTTCAATGTTAGCGTCCTTAAACTCCTCCATTATTTATATTATATGCTTTCAAACAGATTTGTAAATTTTGGTCAAAATCGGATGACTATATCTTATAGCTGCCATAGAAACCATCGGCCGAAAAATGGGTCTTAGTGAGAAAAATTTTTATGTTTTCAATGTTAGCGTCCTCAAACTCGTCCATTATTAATATTATATGCTTTCAAACAGATTTGCAAACTTTGGTGAAAATCGGATGACTATATCTTATAGCTGCCATAGGACCGATCGGTCGGAAAATGAGTCTTAGTGAGAAAAACTTTTATGTTTTCTACGTTAGCGTCCTCAAACTCGTCCATTATTAATATTATATGCTTTCAAACAGATTCGCAAACTTTGGTGAAAATCGGATGACTATATCTTATAGCTGACATTGGACCGATCGGTCGGAAAATAAGTCTTAGTGAGAAAAACTTTTACGTTTTCAGTGTTAACGTCCTTAAACTCGTCCATTATTTATATTATATGCTTTCAAACAGATTTACAAATTTTGGTGAAAATCGGATGACTATATCTTATAGCTGCCATAGGAACCATCGGTCGAAAAATGGGTCTTAGTGAGAAAAACTTGTATGTTTTCAATGTTAGCGTCCTCAAACTCGTCCATTATTAATATTATATGCTTTCAAACAGATTTGCAAACTTTGGTGAAAATCGGATGACTATATCTTGCAGCTGCCATAGGAACCACCGGTCGATAAATGAGTCTTAGTGAGAAAAACTTTTTTGTTTTCAATTTTATCTTTCTTAAACTCGGCGATAGTTATTTTGATACGTTTTCAAAAAGATTCGCGAAATTTGGTCGAAATCATATGTTTATCTGTCGGAAAATGGGTTTTAGTTATAAAAATCTTTGATTTTTTTGTAAGCGTTCTTAAACTATGACATTTCAAAAACAGCATTTGCAAGTGTGTAAAAACTTCGGCACAGAAGAAGTTAGCTTGGCCTTCTCGTATATATTTTGTAAATATACAATGAAACTGTTTTAGTGAACTCTTTATATAGCAGTCATAGAACTTTTAGGAGGCTGCTTACCAGCTGAAGACAGGCAAAGACTGCTAATGATTGAATTGTTGTGATTCATGAAATAGCTATATAGTCAACCAGCCTCCTTTGTGGTGTGTGTGTGTGTCTTGTTTTAGAAAAGCTATGAACAAAATCATAACTTATTGACCTTTAGCCTGCTAAAAGTATTATGATTGATTTTGTAAATATATTTAAAAACGAATTAAGACTCTTGGCTCAACCAACTACTTTTCAGGTTTCTGCTGCAGCTAACCCACTTGAACTTCTAAAGCATATCCTGCTATGCCTTCACACAGCTAACCCAGCATACCTTTGGGGGTGGTTGATTGGGCAACTGCCTTTGAAACATCACGACACGTGCCAGACGCAAAATGGAAATGAATCCCGTAGAAGTTGCCATTCTAATTTGTCCCAAGCACCACACGATTGTTCCCCAGGCTGAAGAACCTTTCCTCGACGATAAAAATTAAATTCTAATTTATATTTTTGAGCTGATAAAAACTCCCGTAGTGCGTTAAACTCAAAACAAGAGCCATTCTCATATATATATATATATATGTATATATGAATGCGGCTTTCCCAGCTCCTGTCCAGGTTAATGGCGGTAAGGGGAAAACAGCGTAGGAATAAGTTGGGGATGCGAATGTGTAAAGTGTTTTTGTAAAGGTTGAAATGAATAGAGTATGCCAAGGGTTTGCGTTTCCTTTATCTGTGTTTTTGTTTCCAATCGAGTAGTTTGTATCCTTCTACCGATTAGCATGGCTTAAAGTTAGCTTACAAAATAGAAACTAAGTCATAAAAGTCTCGGTGTCTCGGTGAAGCATCTGAGCTAGAGTGTCGTCAATCAGTTTTGGCTCCTACCCCTCCCCAAGAAAACTAACTTATCCCTAATGTTCTCAGTTGATAATTGCTTATGCAATAATTTCAATGTTATCCTAGATCCGGGTAAACATCACCCAACCCTATGTGAAATGTGCCTGCATTAAAACCATTCATTCAGCTTTCGTGAATTGCATTACATATCCGTTTCCACACACAATCCACTTCTAGTCGACAGCTTCCTCTCTTTGTCTGAACGCCCCCTTTTTGCTCTTGGCTGCATGAATTATTTATTGGACAATCCGGAGAGCTAGGAAAGTATTCATAAGCAGAGGCTGAACATACAGCCAGCAGGAGGTTAGTTGCCCCCTAATCAGTAGGAGAAGTAGCTTCATTTTCATCTAATAGAGCTGCCATTAAAAACAGATACCATACGCCCACTCATTTGCCCAACCCCCAAACGACTCGTTCACTCGTTAACGCCCATGAATTGCATGTGTCCTCCGCTACCAATTCGAATCCCAGAGGGTTATTTGTTTTCATATGTGGCGCAGCAACTTCGTTTCATGGCTCCTACTGCATCTTCTGGGCTAATAAACCCGAGACAAATCTCTTCATTTCGTGCTTAATTTTCTTAGCAAATTTACATAAATGGCCAACCGGAGAGGGGCAGAAAAACTCGTATCGAGTTCTCTCCTTGTGGAACATCCATCATGTCCTTGCCTTTTGTTTGTTTTCACTTGGCTTTGGCGTTTATTTTTTGCGGCTTTCATGTCGTAAATCTTCATCAGACGGCAAATTACGTCCTGGCCTACGCTTTTTGGCCACTTTTCGAAATGTGGCGGAATGTATCCGGCAAGCAATAAAGTGACCGCAATGTAAGCCTGAGCAGGACAGGAGCCGCCTACCTCCTACGGGTGGGTAAAACAATAAAAGCGGTGACAAAAAAGACCAACAGAATGTGCAGGGGTAACAACAACAGTGGCAGCGGCAGCGGCAACGGCAACGCCAGGGAACAGCCATTGACAACAGTTTCATTTATGAAAAATATGCAAAATTTATTATTATATTTGCGTTGAGCCGCAAAAATGCGACAGATCTGAGACCTGCAACTCTGACCCCATAGACAGTTGGGGTAATGAAGAATTGTCTGTCCAGATAGACCGAATGAGAACTACCCTTTTTGTTGGCGATCATAGCCAGCCCATAGCCACCGGTGGCCGAAGTCATTATGAGTGTGTGAATCGGTGAGCACAGAGAAGCAAGTAAATCGGTTGCAGTCTCTCTTGCTTACCAACACAAGCACATATTTCTGTCCTCTCCATTTAGCCGGCCCTAGTTAAAAAGAGAGACAGTCACATTTTCACGCTCTTTTTATGGGGAACCCTGCTGCAGACGATTGATTCCTTCTCGTAAATTTAGTAATGAGGCGTACACAGAGGGAGAAAAGTGCAACAGCAACATATACTTCAGCTAAGTTTCACACAGCAGCATCGAACGCAGCGCAAATGGCTCACCAGCAGCACTACCAGAAACACCCCACCTAGCATTTCGAAGATAATTTTAGCAAGAATCACCTTGTTGAGTCTTTTCGAACCCTTTTGATTAAAAAGAGATTTATTTCATGTGCGATCTAAGGAAGACTCGAAAATGAGTCAAGCATATGCTTAAAATGTGATTTGTTAAAAAATGACGAAAAAGACTCGCAAAGGATTGGAAATATGACTCGAAAATGAGTCGAAACTGATCAGAAAACAGGTTATAAACGACTCTTTAAGAAGAGTCGCGGCAAGGGTACTATTTTCTCCCGACCAAAGTATCATTTATGATCAGAAAACGAGCGCGATTATAACTTTTTTTAATCAGACAGAGGACTCAAAAAAGACTCAAATGTGATCAGAAATTTCATAAATTGCTAGCTGGGACCCTAATCAACAACAATACCAAACAAAACAATAAAAACCATTTTTCCTTCCTTAGAGCCAGGCACAACCATTAATTGCCACAGCAGCCTCACCAATTTCCTCCGCCCGATCAGTATTCTCAACAAGTCCAACATTTTCCACGTCTCACCAACCACACATTCCGGTTCTTCAGCAGCAGCAAGCTTAGATTGGTGACTTATCTTTTAAAGTCGAGCATCCAGGCGCACCAGCTGGACATTCTGCTGTTGTGCGAAGCACATTTTTGCTCAAGATCGTACTTCCGTATTTCAGGATACGATCTTCACTCTGCTAACCACCCTGCGGATCGACTGCTAGGTGGATCTTGTCTCACATATCACATACATAACTCGATTATGTGGGGAAGTCCCACGTTCTTCCCCTTCAACCACAACTCTTCGCCATGAGCCTTTGATATCTACTCTGGAATTTTTTCAAATAACCTGGCTATCAACGGATTTGCTGGAACTTTCCTCCGATTATATACTGCTGGTGATAGAATTTCGAGCGGCAGCTTTTGCTATCAGGGTCAAGTAGAGAGATGAGGCTGACTGCCGTAGAACTGCAGACTCTCGTATAAAGATTCTTTTAGACAATAAGGCTGAATGTCTACAGCAGCCTTCAGCCTTCACGCATGCCTTATGGCTACGTAGAGCAACAAAAAATTCATATGCCTTCTCTTCTCTCTTTCTTTCCGAGCGAAGGTTTTGCTGTTGGCGCGTGCGGACCTTCAACAACAACTTCATATATGTCCACGGTTGCCACGCTTTGTGTTTTTGCACCAAAAATTGTGTTTTTTTGTCCTGTTGGTGCACTGGCACATTTTTATTGGAATTGGAAGGAAAATGACGTAGAAATTAAAAAAATTCCAAAAATTCTGCGAAGTAAGACCAGATATATTTAGGTATAATATTAGGTATAATATCTTCTCTTAAGAAAATCGTAGAATTGTTTGGGATAATTTATTTTAAAGCTAAGAAAAAAGCAAATGTAAGCTCCTTTGCAAAACGCCCCTAAAAAAGTTCAAAATAGGCATTCTAAGCTACTTTAATCTCAAATTACCCAAAATCTAGAAGGGATGGACCATTTTCGAAAACAGATTCGTGTTCAACACACGAAAATCATCTAGAATCACCACCAACCCTTCAATATACTGGAAATTGTTGCATAGTGTAATTCTCAATAACTTTTTTACACACACTTATAGATATAATTTGGAACTTAGACACAATATATGGATAGCAAGTGTATAAGAAAATCCACCATTTTATAAGTAAAGAAAAAGGTGCGTGAGTTTTACTTGGAGCTGGAATTTGATTCAGTTTCAAATATAATACTTTGCAAGGAGCTAATTACGAGTATAGAGCCACATTATGTCTGGTCTGTAAAATACATAGAAATATAGAGAAGTAACCGATCTTAGAGTATGATTTATGTATGCAAGCAATTAAAATATTGACTGTTTCGTTTTTATAATGTAATGAAATCTGTGGCAATAAGGAATAAAAGCAGAGGTGTGTTTTCCGTATTTTTAGGAAGCAATGTACATATTACCTTTAAAGGCCGATTTCACATCTTTTACAAAGCATTAACTGTCACATAAACTATCCAGTAATAGATTAAATTCTAAGTTTATCGGGCAAATAGCAGCTATATAGGAGATGAGAATATGTTAATAAAGTGCTTCTTCGTAAAGTGGAAGTTTTTTACAGTGTTATTTCTTTAAGTATACTCGAATAATTTATTTTGATAAGATCATGTTGATATTTTAGTATTTTGACATAGAGACCAATATTTATTCAGACTTATCAAGACTTATGTTGTTTTGTTGGCTCTTTTTTAATGAAAATGGCTTTTTATACTCTGTACCAAAGGTACACAGAGTATATTAAGTTTGTGCAAAAGATGTAACAGGAAGAAGGAATCATTTCCGAACCTATAAAGTATATATATTCCTGATCAGCGTCAACAGCCGAGTCGATATAGCCATGTCGGTCTGTACGAACGCACAGATCTCAGAGATGGTAAGAGATAGAGATTTGACATGTATGGGACATATACTTCTTATACTTGCAGGCAGATCAAGTTTATTTTCAATTTTTTCCACGCCCACGCGCGCCTCCGCAGTTTGGAAAAAACGTCATATCTCCCACAGTTTTGATGATAGATTGTTCGTACCTTCTAGAGATATATAAAATCTAAATTATTTACTAAAGGAATGATAAAGATCGGATGAACGATACTCAAGTTATGAGCAAAAAACGGACAGTTAACACCCCCCACCCATAACCACAGCATTCCGTTCAACAGAGGCAATATTATTGAGAGAGAGAGAGAGAGAGAGAGAGAGAGAGAGAGAGAGAGAGAGAGAGAGAGTGAAAGAAACTTAGAGATGAGCGCGTATAACTCATGAGCAAATGCGAGCTGCGACATTAAGGGTACAGAGTATGTTATAGTCGGGCTTGACCGACTTTCCTTCTTGTTTTTTTTGTGTAATTTAATATTTTCAAGTGACTGCTATGTCTCTTGCAAATTCGAACGCCATAACAACGATATATGTGCGTCATCAAACGCTCGCACGCAGACAAACAAAAATAGGTTTTCTCTTTCCATTTATTGTGGTTGTTGTTGCTTAAGATAAGCTGCGCGAGTAAGCTGATTCTGTGCACCCCTGATCTAGAGAAAAACTACGCAATAGTGACCTATTATAATTGTTCCTAAACTAAGAAAATTTTTCTAGTTCAGTATGAAAACTCTTGAAAAGGTAACTAAATCAACTCGATTTGAGTCTTTGCTTGAAGAGAGAACTTCTTTTTTTCTTTATTGGCCCGATGTTGCATCACAACCGCTTGATGGTCTTGGCCTCTGCAATGAATGCCCTCCACTCGCTTCTGCATTGTGCGAGCTGGCACCAGTTGTTCACACCAAGGTTGGAAGTGAGACCACTCAACTCTAAATGAGAAAAACTGTTCCAACACGGCTATTGACACTGTTTGCGCTCATCTGGAGTCCAATGTTCTACCTTATTTTAGTAGCGGGGTTCTTGTTAGCGATTCTTGTTATTTCTTGGCACGAATTAAGGTTGCCAATGGACTTTCCGTTGGAAAGTTACACTTGCTTTTGTCATTTTGTTCATTCATTATTATGTATTGCCACTTTGGCGCTGTGCTTTCGCCTTGTTCTCGTTGTTTGCTTTGTGATTGCACCCGACACTCGTTTCCCAGTTTTTATGCTCGTTAGTATTTGTAGTTGTTGTTGTTGTTCTCGTTGTCGCGCCAAGTTCACAAAGAAATTTCAATTAAAATGCAACAATGCCGCACTCCATCATCAACGCCGCCAAACTGACAAACCGCGGCGCATTCTCTGTCCACCCCCTTACCCCAGTCCCAGACCCCCCGAAATTGTTGGAAAATAACAGTTTAAGGTTCTTTTTTTTTTTAGGGGTTGGCTTTAAGTCCACGCACATTTGCATATGAGCTCTAAACAGATAAGCAAACGATCCCAAAAGTGGGCTTTTCAAATATACGCACTATTTTGCGAGAAAGCCATAAAACTTTTCCCTTAAAACTTAAAGGGGTTGCCTACCCATTTCAAGAGCCAGTTTTCAGTTTTCCTCTGTGTCTGTGCTGCTTTTTGGGTGATAAATCTTTGTCGCCAAATAAATAGGAAACACGGCACTTTGCATGCAGCAGACAAGACCAGCCAAAAACTGTACAAGGGCCAGCGGCATCTGGCATGGCAAAACCAGACAACACCAACAGTCTGCCGCCTGCTCCCGGCTCCTCCTCCGTTAGTGGCCTGTGTACCATCCCCACCACGAGTAATTAAAACTTTGAGTAACAGCCACCAAAAACTACAATTGACTGACTGCCTGACAGGAAGCTGGGGCGGCAGTTGGGCGAAGAATGTGCCTTAAGCTGTCAGTTTGGCGCCACTTTGGGGTGCGAACAGTTTTTTTTTTTTTTTTTGAAAAGTTTTACCTCATCCCTTTTATTGGATTTGATTGGATCCATTAAGTGCGTGTGCTTTACTTGGGCGATTTGTGTAAATGATTTTGATAGATTTGATGGGATTCCATTTTCGAGCTTAAGTCCCTATTTTTTCCCGACACGAGAATGCACTAAACACAAATTAGGAAAAACAGACGGTGAGGGCGATAGAAATTGAATTTTCTCCACTTTTCCTAAATTTGCATATTAATCTTGGGTGCCGCTACCCAAATTACATGGAACTACACATTTTGGTTTGTCACCTTGGAATTACGGCACGTAAAATGTAATCAGCTGTGTGTGCGCCATGCTTCTCTCTCTCTTGCCCTCGGTTCCATGCAAATGTCGACCGACAACCATGTTGTTGCCAGCTGCTCTCAAGGCGACTTAACGCCTGCTTAATGAACATAAATTAGTCAGGTGTCGCACCATGACGCCCGGAGGAGGACCTGACAAGGGGAACAGGGAACAGCTATGGCCCAGCATGCGTTTATATTTCAATTTTGGTGGCCCTAACTTCCGCCTCTGGGTGGGCTCCCTAGGGATTTGCAGTTTGAAAGTCTTTAATCAAGGACGCATGGCTTGGGATTGGGCTGTTGCTTGTTATTCATTTTATACACATTTTTCTGCATAATTATGTAAATATTTTAAAAGATGTGGCAAGGATTTTGAAGGAGAATTGTATAGATATTGAATATAATATTCAGACCCGATATGAAAACAGCTACAACAGGGTTTCTTTAAGAAGAGCGACTGGTAAGAAGTGAGAATGTAAAGCGACGCTGGCCAACGACTGAAAAACCTCGGTACGTGAACGGCTCGTGTCGGTGTGAATAGAGAAATGTGTTCGGCCCCTGCACACTAGGCGTGACAATCGCTGATCTAAGCAAGTTTATGTAAGTTTAGGTTAGGTTGCAATGGTTGAAATGGGTGAGAATCCCATTTCATCACTTAGGCCAATGAAGGCCCGTTGTGTTACCATATAACCCTTTCTACGCTGCGATCGTAGAGGGAGGGTCTTTCCCGTTAAACCATTTAGAAAAAATCACAAATTTGAGTAAAGAGGCTAGATCTATTTCAGAGATGTCTGACAGATCGTTTAGAAAGGGACGACCCAAAACTGTGAGTCGCCTTCTGCTAAGAGCTGGGCAATGACAGAAGAGGTGTTGTACACTCTCCTCCTCGTCCACTGAATTGCAGCTTCTACAGAAGTCATTGTGTCTGATGCCTAGCCTAGCGGCGTGTCTACCTATTAGGCAATGTCCAGTAAGGGCCCCTACTAGTAGGGAAATATGCAGTCTTTCTAGACGGAGTAACGCCCTAGATTTTTTAATACTAAGAGTAGGCCATGTAAGCCTAGATACTTCACATGTGTGTATTGTTTGCCATCGATTCATGGTTATTCGATGAGTAGTTTCCTTTGTTTGTAGCTTATAGGTCGCAAGAGGCACCCCTATGTTGCTCTTATCCGGTAAGAGCTGAGTGGTGGTGCCAAGTCTGGCGAGGTGGTCGGCCATCTCGTTGCCTTCAATGTTGCAGTGTCCAGGCACCCAAACGAGATTAATTTCGAAGTGCTGAGCCATCTCATTAAGAGATTTGCGGCACTCCGTAAGAGTTTTGGTATTGTTAAATTGTTTTATGTAAGTTTAGTGTTGTAACTCTTTCTCTCTCTCTCTCTCTCTAGAAGAAGAAAGGACCCTCTATTACGGCTGGGGTCAGTCACTCTATTTTCATCAACCCAGCGTTGCTCTTTGTACGATGATGCGTCGTGCCGCCTGTCAAAATGTAACCTGGGCCGAACGCTAAACAGAGAGAGAGAGAGAGAGAGCAAAGAATAGAAAAGGATTTCAATAAAAAGGTCCCTCTAGTACAGTGCCGGCCAAATGGAGAGGACAAAAAAGAGTGATTGTGTTGGTGTGCAAGAAAGCTCTCTCCAGACTACAGCCGTTTTACTTGCAATTCAATGTTCACAGATATACACAATCATGAGTTCGGCTCGCGTTTGCGTAAAAGCATGACTGACTTCGGCTCGTGGTAGCTATGTCAGTCACTCTATTTTCGTCAACCCAGCGTTGCTCTTTGTACAGTGATGCGTCGTGCCGCCTGTCAAGTTGTAACATGTGCCGAACGCTGAGTGTCGCTAAAGTCGGCCCATACATGACATTGGGTCGAACGAGCGCCTCTTAAGTCGCCCCATGCATGTCATTGGGTCGAACGAGCGTCGCTTATGTTGCTTCTCTGCATGACATTGCGTCGACCTAGCGTGCCTGGAGAACCGTTAACGTATTGAGCGGACATCGCCTTGAAAAATACGTCAGTCGATCTTCAACGACAGTCACAAAATCGTCGACGGAACGTTGATACAGCGTGGGTCGGCCGTACTAGAGGGGTATATCAATCCTCGAACACCCTTTAAGCAAAATATTTCACAGCTTGACAGTGGAATGCATTATGGAGCTCCATGCATGGCTTTAGGGCGAACGAGTGTCGCTAAAGTCGGCCCTTACATGGCATTGGGTCGAACGAGCGTCGCTTATGTCGCTTCTCTGCATGACATTGCGTCGACCTAGCGTGCCTGGAGAGCTGTTAACGTATTGAGCGGACAGTCGAACCCATTGTAAGGGAAATAAGCGAGCGTTAACGACAGTCACAAAATCGTCGACGGAACGTTGATACAGCGTGGGTCGGCCGTACTAGAGGGGAAGTTGCTGACATATTGCCTATCGGAAACCGATTTATAACCCTATTCAGAGGCTCAGGGGTACCGTGTGACTTCCTTAACTCACCTTTTCAAGTGTCAGGTAGCCTTTCTTGAATACATCTCTCAAAAAAAGTTGCTTCTGAGAATTTGAGGCTGACCTCAGATACGCTATTCCCAGATTGAAGTTTTAAGTACAATTCTAGCAAGTTTGCAAAGTTCAATCCTTGATCAACACTAGAAGTACTATACTATTCCTAACGAGAGTAAAAGTAAGTTCGGTCTCTTGGCTTCTCTGATCATATTTCGTTTCGTCCACATCCGGGATCAACCCTACCTTAGTGTCAACAACCTGGTTTTGTCAATTTCCTTATCAATTTACATTTGATTATCGCCATGGCCAACTGGACACCTGAGCCATTTTCACGCATTTGCCAATTTCCTGGCATCGGTGCCATTTAAATTCTGTTCGAAGTTTCCGATTGGGATTCATCTGCCATCTGATGTGATTGATGCACTTGCGCAGTTAAATTGTAACTGTAATGATACGAATCGATTTTCGGTCAGTTCTAATTGACATTTTTAATGAAAGAGCTTGCCAAGCACTTGGGCAAAACGTTTACCCCGTAGAAGTGCTTTGACCCAGTTAGAGATGATCGGACCAGTTTTATGGCAAACTCTTGTCTTCAATTAAGGATTTGCTAAATACTAAGTGCAGCATAAGAGGAAGGGCAATTAATGGCAGATGTGAGACCACTTGACCGCAAATAGAAAGCCACAGGGAAAGAGCTAAAGCTCCAAACGCGAGAGCTTTTCTGGACAACTGAACAAATCCTGGCTACATAGGTTTGCCTCTGCTGCTAAAAACAATAATTAGCCCGCCGAACAGTCAAGAATGAAATTGTGCGTTTTAATCCAAAAAGAACAACTTTGAAATGTGGGGGGGGGGGCAAACTGTGTGCTTCATTGGCAGGTTCTTTAACGAGGCGACAACATTTTTAATTAGCACCTCATCCGGTAGAAGCTGGCGAAGTAATTTACATCAAGTACCATCATCAAGCAACTTGGGCGTTGTCTTTGCTTTCATCTTTGGAGACCAATTTGAGCGCTAATCATGCCATTCAAATGCCAAAAGAGTTGACTCCGAGGGCAGTTTGATAGGTCAGAGAGGTAAGCTTAGTTCGTCTTTGCCGATACACTTGCAAAAGCACGCGCTAATTGAACTTACCGACAGAATATATATAGGATTTAGATGTCCGATTTTGAAAAATTAGAAATCATTACAAAATTTCAGTTTGGGAGCAGTCCAATAACAACAAACACAGAAAAAAACCAAGCAGTGATCCACACACTGCGTGCATTTGGTTTTTCAAAGAGAGCGAACGAGAGAGAGAGAGAGACAACGCAGCTAACTAAAATCTTTACCTTCCTCATCTTTTCTTATATTTGTTATTACACAGCCAATTTGTTTGTAAGAAAACGTAAGTATTCACACAAATGGTTGTTGTTTGCTCGAAAGTCATATTAAAGTTACTTAAACATGAATATGAATGTATATATGTGTGAGAGAAACATGTTTCTGTCACGCCTTCATCTTAACAGCTTGTCAGCTTGGCGCCGTTAACTTGACAAGTTGCGCTGTGATCTTGACAGTGGATGGAATGAATGAAGAAATGAACCAACTCGAACCAATCGAGTTTTGACTCTTGATAAGTTTGCTGGTGGACACTACTGTTACCCCAACATTTTTGCGCGATGCCTCGATCAAAAACAAGCATTTTCCGGTCATTTTTTTCCCATGATATAACTGTAACCGAAATATAGCTATCGGCCACCGATACCGAAAATCGTTTGGGTTTTAACCCCTGCTTAAAAATTACACTTTTTATTTGCTTTGGCAACTTTGGCAACTTTCGCATTATACGGCCACCCATCTTAAAGACGTTATCATACAAGTTCTGAATCGATTTGGGATTGCACAGAGAAAAAAAAAGTTCAAGTTCATATTAATATTCGCAGGTTAACATGAACTTCTTAATTCTTAACTGTGACAGAGTAAAATAGTGTAGCCGGGTGTGGTGCAGCGGGTAGTGTATGAGCCTGCTGTGCGGCAGACGTGGATTCAATCCCGCCTCGGAACAGTTTTTATACTCTGTACCGAAAGTACATAGAGTATATTAAGTTTGTACAAAAGTATGTAACTTCCAGAAGGAATCATCTCCGACTACTTAACAAAATTATTTATCGATTTGCTGAAGGATTGATAAAGATCGGATGAACGATACCCTAGGGTGGGGACCCATAACCACAGCATTCCGTTCAACAGAGGAAATCTTACTGAGAGAGAGAGAGAGAGAGAGAAAGAGAGAAACTTAGAGATGAGCGCGTATAACTCGTGAGCAAATGCGAGCTGCGAAATTAAGTGTACAGAGTATGTTATAGTCGGGCTTGACCGGCTCTTCTGAGCCTGTTTGTAGCCAATTCAGATGCAAGTCTATTGAAGTGGGTCACCAGTCGGTCATGATACCTACTAGTATGCATATTGATTTGGGCTCATAACGGCAAAACATCAAAACGCGATATAAAGTTGTATGCCTCACATAACAGGAAGATTCTAGTTTCTTGAGTGTAGTGGAGCATGCCATACCCCATAGCGGGATCCCCCAGGTCCTGGAAGGCATGATAATAGCCTTGTAAACAAGGATTTTGGATCGCAACGCAAGTCCGCTACGAGGTTTGAGAAGCCAATCAAGCTCCTTCGCCTTAGCTGCTACTGTAGCAGCTGCTCGTACCACATGGGCTTTCCAGGTCAGGCGGCGGTCCAATGTCACACCAAGATATTTAACCGCAGATTTCAAATATGGGACTCTTGACCCCAGAAGTCACACTAGAGCAACTTTTCCGCGTCTCATAGCGAAGGTGCAGTGTTGGCTTTTTGAACGATTAATGACGATTCCAGCGGTTCGCCCAACGACCAAAGCCATCCAGGAATTGCAGGACTTTAGCAGATGCTCTTTTGCGGCTGTTGCTGAATGCAAGAAAAGCGGTATCGTGCGATGTGCAACTGGATACGGCAGATCCGAGGTGAACAGAGAGTATAGTACCGGTCCGAGAACACTACCCTGAGTGCTTCATTGGCAGGTTTATTTACAAAAGTTCTTTAACGAGGCGACAACATTGTCGTCCCTGCAAGAATGGGACGGATGCTTGATCGCTCTCCTCTCAGCTCAACCATAAAACGGCGCCCTAGGAGAAAAGAGCGAATCAGCAGTTATTGTTCTGGACGGAGGAGGGACTTAAGCTTGAATAGCTGGCGCGATCGAGCGCCTGTCTTATGTCCAGAAAGACGGCAGAGCAGTCTTAGTGAAAAAAAAACTTTTTTGTTTTCAAGTAAATCGTTCTTAAGGTCGTTGATTCTTAATATTAAACGCTTTCAAACTAATTTGAAAAAGTTGATCGACATCGGGTGACTATATCGTATGGTTGCCATAGGACCGATCGGTCGAAAATGGTTCTTAGTAAAAAATTTTTTTTGTTTTTAATGTTAGCGTCGTAAAACTCACTGATTACTAATTTTATATGCTTTCAAATATATTCGCAAAATTTGGTCGAAATCGGATGATTATATCTTAATGCTGCCATAGGATCGATCACTCGGAAAATGGGTCTTAGTGAGAAAAACTTCTATGTTTTAAATTTTATAGTTCTTAAACTCGACGCTTGTGAATTTCATATGTTTTCAAAAAGATTTGCGAAATTTGGTCGAAATCAGATGTTTATGTCGGAAAATGGGTTTTAGTTACAAAAATTTTGGATTTTTATGTAAAAGTTCTTAAACTCTGACATTTCAAAAACAGCATTTGCAAGGGTATAAAAAGTTAGCTTGGCCCTCTCGTTTTACTTTCGTTGATCTTCCAGAGTTTATTCATTTTCAAAAGCTGCCAAACACAAACATAACGTCTCAGCTGACTGCTTCTCTAATAGATAGCAGCAGAGTTTCATTTAAAGTTACAACATTTTAAACTACCCTCGCACTTAAACTCCCTCTAGCTATAAACCAATATACTAATGTTCTGGGTAAAGCTTAGTTGTTGGCCCGGCACATGGTATATTCGCTGCTTTCCCTTCTTGTTGTTGTTGTTGTTGTAGCGGCAATAATATTTTGCAAGTGTTTCTAAACAAGCACAAAGTCATGTTTCAACAGCTGTAGTCTGGCTTCTCTGTGCGCTGCTGTTTTTATTGTTATGTTCCCTTTATCTATTACCCCTCCTGGCATCCATCCACCCAACAACAAAGCAGCATTGTTGTAAGCTAAACTTTCGCTGCACATTAAAGCAATTTGGCCAACATTTATAGACTGATTTAAGAGAATCTGTAATGGAGAGGGGGTAGGGCTCCCTCACCACACACACACAAATGAGATATTTCCACACAAGTGAACAGAGTTTCTGTCTGTGTGCACTTGGATATAATTGTTTGACTAAATGAGTGCCTCCGCCTCTGTTTCGGTTGCCCCGAAAACTGTGCTACATCTCGCTTAACGCTCACACATATGTCTATGGCCAGGCAACCACTGAAGTGGAGTGTGGAGTGGTGGCAATAATTATGGCAAGCACACTCCAACTCCAACCGCATCATCTATGGGAGGGCAAATTCATTTAATTCCCCAACGTCTGCTTCGATAGAGACCAAATGGATAGGATATGACTCCTGGCATTGTGTGTTGCCAGATAACCATGTAAGTGAATGTATAGTATGGGGTGGCTGGCACCTCCAACTCCATGCGCCTCCATAGCCAAATGAGTATAAAATTGAAGTCTAAACAAACACAAATCGTTGGGAAAACAAACCGGGGCGCTCTGGACTAGGATGAGGCGGCGTTAAGAAATGAACATAAAAATCCTTATCCACTCAAGTATCTCCATGGAAATTGAATATTTAATTATGCGTCGTGGAAAATGGCGATGAAAATGGGACTCGGCAATGATGAGAAAAAGTCTAAGAAGGAGGAGCAATAAGATTGTCTACGATGTCAATGAAGGCGTTGCTGGGGTCTAAGGAATGTTTGCCAGAAGAAAAAAAAAAAAAATTGAGAGGCTGCTAAATAATTTATTCTAATTTGTGACAGATTTGTCAGGACCAAAAAGTTAATTTTCATGGAAATAAAATGTGGGAAGAAGAATCATCAGTGAATCAACAACTGAAAGTAAATCACGCTGGTTTTCTTGAACAATAAACAGGAAAGTATTGCTAAGAAACAACTCAAGTTAACTATAACAATGCAGCATAACAAGAACTTAAGGTAAAGTTCATGCCCGATTTCGAGGTACCCGTTAACTCTCAGTGTGCGCGTCACTATTCATTATCGTGTGTTAAGTTAACTAAAAACGTTATAAAACTATTATTTAATAACCTTAATCAAAATGAATATTAAAGTTGATGGTATAGACATTGTGTTTTCAGAACTTTTATTTAATTGGCATGCCATATGTGTTTATAATAATAAATGTTCTTCCATTGTCATTTTCCTCGTTCAACAGCATAAAACATTAATTTTCAGTGAAGGTAAAAGTTGTGTTACCTCCGGGTCTCCCCAATGAATCTTTTTTTAAAACATTAATCAATATTTAAAGAGTCTTAGCTGTTAAAATCAACAGCACGTTTTTGCACGTTTTTGTGCAATCGTCCATAGAAGATATCCGTTTTGTTAAATTTCAAGCGTTTTTATTATGTGTTCTCTTCGTGTGGCCCTCTTTCGCTGTGCTTGTCCCCTTGTCTTTCGTGCATTCGTAGGTACTACAATGAGTTTTTCATGTTTTCTTTAATTTTTCAATATTTTAATTTCATCCTTTTCATAATCTTACTATAAGAACATCGTATCAGTGTGTGAGCTTTCTCGGCACTATATTTTTGATATTTAGTGATCTGGCAAAAGCTCATACGCTGAAAAATTTCGGAACGCATTCGATCAAATTAAATCTCATATCGTAAATCACGGCTACACATTTAATCACTTTGAAACGGAAACTTTACTAAAAAAAATATAATATTATAAAAATTTCCCAATTTTGAAAAAAATGTTTTTGCATAAAAGAAATCGTTAGTCAAAAATAGTCATATTGTTTTGCCAAAAATGAAAACATTTCCTTAATTTTGCAAGCATCACGCAAGCCTAGAATAAATTCAATTA
>JBAMBO010003543.1:0-94507 GCA_037044535.1 Lordiphosa magnipectinata
TATTTTGTTCTGAATCAAGAGCAGGAATCCCATTGGAGTCACCACCAGTTGGGCTCTGAAAAAAACGAATTATATTAAATTGTGTTTGCAAACTTTTACTTCCTCTGCGAGGTGATTCGAACTCGGGGCCCTTGTACTGAAGAACACGATTGGAATGCCGTCTCAACCGGTTGCGCCATTGCATGCGCTGGTGACAAATCGTCTAAGATATTACTTGTATTGAATTGAATACAATTGCGTAATGTCTGTGTATAATTTTGTTAAACCATTTTCAGGTAAAGTTCTGAATTTTCAAAATATTCACCTTGTTTTGCTTACTCTTTAATGCTTGGTCATATCTATCTTAACCAAAATATCATTATTTGTCTAACAATTTCGTTGATTTCTACTGCAGGAAATAAACAAAAGTCAACTTTTGTACGGTCATAACATCCGTTTCCGCATTTGGCATTTAGGGGGGCAGCTTTTTCATTTATGTTTGGTGGGTGTGTCTCTCCAACACTTAACAAACAAATTTCATCCAACAGCAATTAGAGAGCCAGGTCAACATCACACGCGGGTTTTTTTGTTAATATAAATGAAGTGAAATTAAAAGGCAACTGTTGACAAAGGCAGTCCTTAATGGTCATGTGTGAGATTGTGTGCGTGCATGGAGAAGGTCCCTGTGTGGTCAGCCGCTGACTTCTAAAATGAAAAAGCGCTCATCAAAAGCAACGCACGTGTTTGGGCGGGAATATGTGAAGCCTGCAGCAAATGCGTTTGACACCTTTGCACAGCAATAACAAAAGGCAACAAAAAAGGTCACAAAGCAAAACCAAACAATTAGAGAGGTCAGTTTGGACAGACTGCCCAGCAACACCCGCAAGTGACAACAGCAACGCCCACAGAGACTCGGTTAATAATATTCAAATCCTGGTGACTGGCACTTAATGTGACTCACTGAACTTGAAGACATTCGACGACGGACCCTGAGACTAGCTTAATTACGTTCACACTGACACCTTGTGAGGATATGGTGACCTATTAGTTGGAATATTAAAGTTTTTTTTATTAAAAGATGGAAAAATATAAGGGATTAAGCTCAACCCATTGTTTGTGAATGGTTTTAAATGAATTTATGAATAAACAAATTGTGAATTTTATCGATTAAATATCTCTGCCGATGATAATCCAGAGATTAAAACCGAATAGAAAACGGTTTGGGTTACGGTTACTGTTTTGGCCGATCGCTTTTTTCCGGTTACGGTTATATTAGGGTTGTGGGATATGGGTTACGGTACGGTTACGGTTACACTTGTTCTGTTTCGGGTTTCGGTTACGGTTATTGGTATAAAATATCACTTTCACAAATCATGCAGGCAAAAGCGGCTCCATTTGGAATCTCGTTTATTCAGTGAAAATATTTAAGTTCGAATTTCTTATTTTCAAAATGTAGAGTGCTGCCCATATCCTTACTTGTGCCGTAAACTGCAGTTGTCGGAAAAGCCAATGGATATCGTCAGCGCTATACATTTTGAATCAAGAAATTTGAACTTAAATATTTTCACTGACGTAAATGAGATTCCGAATGGAGCCGCTTTTGCCTGCATGATTTGTGAAAGTGATATTTTATAGCCAATAACCGTAACCGAAACCCGAAACAGAACAAGTTGGTAACCGTAACCGATACCGTAACCCATATCCCACAACCGTAATATAACCGTAACCGGAAAAAAGCTATCGGCCAAAACAGTAACCGTAACCCAAACCGTTTTCTATTCGGTTTTAATCTCTGGATTATCATCGGCAGAGATATTTAATCGATAAAATTCACAATTTGTTTATTCATAAATTCATTTAAAACCATTCACAAACAATGGGTTGAGCTTAATCCCTTATATTTTTCCATCTTTTAATAAAAAAAACTTTAATATTCCAACTAATAGGTCACCATATCCTCACAAGGTGTCAGTGTGAACGTAATTAAGCTAGTCTCAGGGTCCGTCGTCGAATGTCTTCAAGTTCAGTGAGTCACATTAAGTGCCAGTCACCAGGATTTGAATATTATTAACCGAGTCTCTGTGGGCGTTGCTGTTGTCACTTGCGGGTGTTGCTGGGCAGTCTGTCCAAACTGACCTCTCTAATTGTTTGGTTTTGCTTTGTGACCTTTTTTGTTGCCTTTTGTTATTGCTGTGCAAAGGTGTCAAACGCATTTGCTGCAGGCTTCACATATTCCCGCCCAAACACGTGCGTTGCTTTTGATGAGCGCTTTTTCATTTTAGAAGTCAGCGGCTGACCACACAGGGACCTTCTCCATGCACGCACACAATCTCACACATGACCATTAAGGACTGCCTTTGTCAACAGTTGCCTTTTAATTTCACTTCATTTATATTAACAAAAAAACCCGCGTGTGATGTTGACCTGGCTCTCTAATTGCTGTTGGATGAAATTTGTTTGTTAAGTGTTGGAGAGACACACCCACCAAACATAAATGAAAAAGCTGCCCCCCTAAATGCCAAATGCGGAAACGGATGTTATGACCGTACAAAAGTTGACTTTTGTTTATTTCCTGCAGTAGAAATCAACGAAATTGTTAGACAAATAATGATATTTTGGTTAAGATAGATATGACCAAGCATTAAAGAGTAAGCAAAACAAGGTGAATATTTTGAAAATTCAGAACTTTACCTGAAAATGGTTTAACAAAATTATACACAGACATTACGCAATTGTATTCAATTCAATACAAGTAATATCTTAGACGATTTGTCACCAGCGCATGCAATGGCGCAACCGGTTGAGACGGCATTCCAATCGTGTTCTTCAGTACAAGGGCCCCGAGTTCGAATCACCTCGCAGAGGAAGTAAAAGTTTGCAAACACAATTTAATATAATTCGTTTTTTTCAGAGCCCAACTGGTGGTGACTCCAATGGGATTCCTGCTCTTGATTCAGAACAAAATAAGGAGATTTTTTTTAACAGCTTTAGAAATAGTAAAAAAAAAAATTGTCTTGAACCCTAGTGTAAAACACGCCTGAGACATATCCAATTCCTCTTCCCCTTTCGAGCTCAGAAATTCAATTTCAAATTTAAATGTAATTAAATATACAAAAGCGTTAATTGAAACATTAGAGCAAACAATTTTATTGCTTAATTTACATGAAAATTAACTAAACAAGTGTCGGCGAGAAAGATGGGCGAAACGAAATCACAGACCAGAGAAAAATTGCTAAAATGCCAGAAACAGAGCAGAGTTCATCAGCATCCTCCCCCAGCTCTCCACTGTACAGGATAGCGGCGGAGTTCATAAAGACGCACCAGCCATTAAGACATTTTAATTCTTGATTTTGCACCCTCACTGACCCAGCTGGAGTCTTTGGCCGCGTCCAGTTCCAGTCCTGTTGCCTGGTTCATGACCCAACAAGCTGTCAATTTTTCTGGCTTGTCGTTTTTATACCCTTGCAAAGGGTATTATAATTTTGCCCAGAAGTTTGCAACGCATAGAAATATTCATTTCCGACCCCATAAACTATATATATTCTTGATCAGGGCGACGAGCTGAGTCGATTGAGCTTTGTCCGTCCGTCTGTCTGTCTGTCTGTCTGTCTGTCCGTCTGTCTGTCCGTCTGTTTCTACGCAAACTAGTCTCTCAGTTTTAAAGCTATCGAGCTGAAATTTTGCACAGAGTCTTCTTTTTACTGCACGCTGATAATATGTCGGAACCGACCGGATCGGATGACTATATCTTATAGCTGCCATAGGAACCATCGGTAAAAAAATGGGTTATAGTGAGAAAAACTTTTTTGTTCTTAATGTTAGCGTTCCCAAACACAGTTATTATTAATATTAAAAGCTTTCAAACAGATTTGCAAACTTTGGTCAAAATCGGATGACTATATCTTATAGCTGCCATAGAACCGATCGGTCGGAAAATGGGTCTTACTGAGAAAAACTTTTTTGGTTTCTATGTTAGCGTCCTCAAACTCGTCCCTTATTAATTTTATATGCTTTCAAACAGATTCGCAAACTTTTATCAAAATCGGAAGACTATATCTTATAGCTGCCATAGGACCGATCGGTCGGAAAATGGGTCTTACTGAAAAAAAATATTTGTTTTCAAGTAAATCGTTCTTAAGGTCGGTGATTATTAACACTAAACGCTTTCAAACTAATTTGAAAAATTTGGTCGAAATCAGATGACTATATCTGCAGGCTGCCATAGGACTTATCGGTCGGAAAATGAGTCTCAGTGAGAAAAACTTTTTTGTTTTCAATTTTATCGTTCTTAAACTTGGCGATTGTTAATTTGATATGTTTTCAAAAAGATTCGCGAAATTTGGTCGAAATCAAATGTTCATCTGACGGAAAATCGATTTTAGTTAAAAAAAGTTTTTGATTTTTATCCAAGCGTTCTTAAACTCTGTCATTTCAAAAACAGCTTTTGCAAGGGTATAAAAACTTCGGCACAGACGAAGTTAGCGTGGCTTTCTCGTTTTTTTTTAATTTCGTCTGCGCGTCTTTTTTATGCCGTTGAGGCTCATTACATTTGCAAAATGTTTTCGTCTTTGGGTTTTCGTTTCTTTATTTTCATTTTTGGGGTCTTGGTGGTCGTTAATGTTATTAGTTGTGTGCCCTGCCCAGAAAAGCAAATGCAATTGGATTAATAAATGCCATTAGATATTGCAAGTGTTTTATTTTTATTCCCATTTTGGTTCTTTTGTGCTTTTTGCGAGAGGATAATTTGTATTAATGTCATCATTTTATGCTACATTTAAGACGAGTTATGATTAGGGAGAGTATGAAAGGGCAAGGAATTGCTGATCATTGGGGCAAATTTTTATACATTATTTAAAGTTGGAGTGCTTTATGGAGTTAACGGATTGGGACCATTTAGAAAGTGTACAATCGGGATATTATTACTGCCAAAAAGACTCCAAAAGGGTGATCTAGACTTTCGAATCCATTCAACTTTAATCAGTGATTTGGTTCAGTAATGCGAGATTTGCAGTTCTTGGAACTTTATTTGTGTTGTACCTAGATGGTCGGGCGTGGCGTACCAGTTGTATGTGTGGCGGCTGGTGCGGGAGGTTGTGGGTTCGATCCCGCCTCGGACCATCTAATAGAACAAGTTTTTTCTTTCTTTAGAAAAAAGCTTTTACACACCCGATCACCTTCACCAGCTACTGGCGCCAGCTGTGAAGTAACTAGCCATGAAAAGGCAAATTCTCTAACTATTTTGCCGTTCGGATTCGGCGTTAAACTGTAGGTCCCTTTCTCTTGTGCGAAAAATTATAACCACACACGCCAAGAGATTGAGAGAAGCTTGGCCCTGGCCCCCCTGAAGGTGCTGTTTGAGCCAATTTTACTTTACTTTTACTTACCTAGATAAAAATAAAGCACGAAAAATTACACAGTGTTACAGCCAAAATATACTTTCGAAGTGACCTAGCATACGCCTTAGATCAGGTCGAGTATAGCATTTCCTCATACTTGGTTTTTTCCTAACACCCCCAAAACCGATAGCGACAAGAGCAATCTAATATATTTTAATCAATGATTTGACTGATTTAACGCGATGGCTAAGAAATGTCATCTTTTCTCCTCTCGTTATAGTGGATTCTGTATTCTTCATCATTGGTCATCCATGGTATTTTATAGCGGTACAGTATTATTACAATCATGGTTAGCAGTCATCATTGGGTCTTATTTGTGGACTTAAAAAGCAATTTCTTAAGTATTAAACTTCGTGTCAGTGGCTGAACGCACGCACGGAACTTCCAAAAAGAGCATGTAATTCACACCGACAAGAGCCGAACGCTTGCCAAGTCTTGCGTCAAGAGAGCAATCAGCTTTTCACAAGCCTTAACCGTGCCTGCCTAAGTTCGGTTCTTGCTGTGCACGGCTCTTTTGTTTTATATGCGAATTTCAACTCATTAACCTATGATAATAGCCACTACTGCCCACAGCTACTAACTATAGCTTAGTTAATCTTTATACTTAGTAACAGTATTCGGAGACATTTAATATTTGCCCACAAATCGTGAAACATGAAAGTTTATATATATTATCATTTTAAATATTTCAAAAAGATTATTTGAATTTGGCGCCAAACAAAAAAGAGCATACTTATTGGGGCACGTATGTTATAGAAAACACTAATATGTTAGCATGCTAAAAAAATACTAGATCGCCGAGGTGTACTCAGAAATATGCGAATAATTTCGTCAAACGGTATCCAAATTAATTGGGACAACATTTGTTCAACGGAGAATTCAATGGGCTCTCATAATAAATTTAAAGGCAAAATCGCATAGAATAAAATAGTTAAACCAGTGGTGGCCAAAGTAGAAATTTGGAAAAAAAAAAGTTGAAAATGCCACATCTGTAAGCCGTCGCGTTAAATCAGTCAAACCATTGATTAAAATATATTAGATTGCTCTCGTCGCTATCGGAATTGAAATGGTTATAAACAATCATGAGCGTCCATGAGCGCGTTATATCCATTTAATTGAGGTAAAAAAGCCAAAAGTGGTTTTTGGCCCATAACTTCAGATTTTGGGGGTCCCCGAGGAAAAAAAAAGTATGAGGAAGTGCTATACGTGAGCTGCTCCACAGCGTATGCTATGTCATTACCCAGGTTATTACAGTTTTTTATAATTTGTAGCACTGTGTTAATACTCAATGTGCTTGCGATCATTTCTTGTGTTTCAATCCAAAGCGGCGAGCACAAACAAGCCGAGTAAATGCGCGAGTGCTCGTTGCAGGTCTCTGATACAAAAATTAAAAAATGAGAAAATCCTCAATGTGCGTTCTACTATGCGAAAAAAATGAATATAAAATCAAGATAATATTCTCGAGACCGAGAGACAACAGTAACAAACATCATCAGAGACGAGAAAATCGCAAGCTAAGTTTATATTCTCCATTTTATTCTAAATTCAGCAATCTTGGATAAAGATGGTTTATACTATATACCTATCAGATATATATTATATTCCGTATTTTATATAACAAAAGGGTGGGGAAGGGGTGGAATAAATTTTTAAAGAGATTGGTTTTTTTCTGTTGGCTTGTTGTTGTTTAACTTACATCTTTTTTCTAAAACAATACAAGAACTTTTAAAAATTTGTATCATTAACTTACCTTGTCTGGGCATCGAAATCTCAGGACCTTGGGACTTAGCACTAACGACATGGCGTCTTAGCGAAGTCCACCACAGACCATACGCAAAATCGCCCGATATAGACAGATGCATAAACGACTAAGAACTTGCCCGTCATATGATTTTTTAGCAAGAGCTTTACAGAGAAGGTTCATTGGTAGACAGATAATAAATCTTGTTTTTGAGTAGGCAGAAAACGAAGATCAAACACCACATCTAATACTAAATATCTATATTTAATATTGATATTTTAATATCAATGTGATCCTACTTATACCGAAACATTGCAGATAGTTTCAAACATATAATCTAGGTATTTTAATATATGAAATCCATTTTGATACTAAGAAGTTACCGATTATGATCTTATTTGTATATTCGTACCACAATTTTCTTAAGGAAAGTGTTTAGTTATAAAATAAAATTCTTTTCAGAAATAATTAATTATATGTTCTTACATATTCTGTCTACATATTTTAGCCCCATGTAAATGGCTTGCCTTTACGATACTCGTGCACCTTTTAATACTACCTGATCATTACTACTTAAATCATTATTATAGATAAGTACATAACATTTAAAATATTGCCTTACTCCTTTATAAATTGCCGAACTTTTGGTTACGCTTCACCAGCTTGCCACGCCCCAAGTACCACACAGACTGGCAATTACCTAGTTGAGTGGGGAGTGTGGGCGGGTTGGTGATTTCTATTTACCTCCTACACCAACCGAAAAAAACGCCGACAAGCTCTCCTGCCGGCGTTGCAGCAAAATTTCATTAGACTATAATTTTTAATTGAAAACTGTATATCATTGCCAAAGCTGGCAAGAGGCACAGTCTGGTAGCGCCACCTTCCTCTGCCCCTCCCCCATTCGCTGTGGGTGGCTTGGAGAAAAATGCACGAAAATATTTTGTAAGCAGATTTATAGTTTCGAAAAATAATAATTATTTGCCCAGGCGGTGAACAAGGACACGGGACACAGGTCCAACCCTATTTGGATGCCATGGTTGTCTCTTTCCCACTTGCAGAGTGTTCCGTTTTAGATTAGTTTATCATTTAATTATTTTTTCCCAGCATATACGTATACATAGTGGTAGAAGGAACTCCTCGAAGAAGATTAAATATGTATCCACATTGCACACTTTTAATTTGGTTAGTTTCGTTTGCCGAAAAGAATTCAATTTGTTTGCTGTCGCTCGAAAAAGGGGTTTTGTGCCAAATAGCAGACGTAATCCCCAAGGATATGTGCACTGATTTGGTTATAACCAAAATGTGTGAGATGTGAAAGGTTGTATGTGTGAGCTATGTTTTGGGTGCGTCGATCGAAAAGTAATTTAATAAACACGACAGCTACTTACTTGGGTTAATATCAACGGTAGACATAAGCGGCGTGAGTAAAATTCACTTTTAAGTGAGATTTTTACAATTTTGAATTACAAAATATATTTAATATGTAAAGAATGTGTTGAATATGTCTACAATTATAGTAATAATGTTCGATTATAAAAATCTGAGATATGACAACTTGCACAGAAGCACAGATCAAGCGTTTTGCTGATTAAGTCGATGATTTTGGAGAAGCTTTTGGATATTTTGTGTGTTTTTGAATAAAATAGGATTAAATATTGCAGTTTCAGTTTTTGAAACTGGACCTCTTTTTGTTTAACACGGTTTGTTTAGAAATATTACCATAATTCAGGCATGCCCAAAAGCAACATACGGCAAAGCACTCACCAATGCTCACAAAGAAAAGCACCAATACCAATAAGGGAACACTTTGAAATTGGGTAAGGCAACAACAAAATCACATGAAATTGTTGTTTGTCAGTTTGCTTGCGCGCGCAAACACCAATCAAAGAAGAGAACAAACCCGGTTTTTGTTCTACGCGACGCATACGCACGAAATCGTTTGCATGTGTGTCGGTTTTTATCAGAGCTCGAAAACAACCCTCAACAGTTTTTTCTGTGCGATCAGCTCACTGACAAAACAGAAAAAAACAAAGCCGACTCGGTCTCTCACTGAGCAAAACACTTTTTTTCCCTCCTCATGTGTTTTCTGTTGAGCATTTTCGGTTGATCAAAACAAACGAGACAGTCTGTCAACAACTGAGAGGGACACTTGTGAGCGAGCGCTCACGAAAAACTGTCTTCAAATGAGCAAAACACAAAAAGTGTCCGCCAAAAGTGATATTTGTTTTGTTCGTGTGGTAGACGGAGGGCTTATGAACTATATGTAGAAAGTACATAATTAAATAAATATGTTTTTTAGGCGTTAAGCAATTACAAAAACTATTATTTTCTGCATTTCATTTGATAGGTTAATAATAATACATTTCTCCATACTACACGTATGTACAAAGATCGTTGACTGAGACAAACACACTCACACACACACACACGCACACCCAGGCATCCCAGTCACAAACACGCTTTCATTTGTAGAAGACACTTTGGAAGTCGACTCTTTGCAAAACGGTCAGTGAAAGACATGAGCAAAACAGAAACGAAAAAAACAGAATTGAAAGTGTCTTTTCGCAACCTCTTTTCATTGTGTCTGTAACAGAACAGTTTTTTGGAGACACGCTGGCTCTGGTTTTTATACCTCGCGCCCTGCATGTATACGATTATGATTTCCTATCTTCGATGCAATTACAAACAAAACCCAAAAGAGCATACGGCTGGGCATCGCTGCCATAAATTATATTTCCATAAAATTATAAATCCACAGCCCAGACCGCTTATCCTAGAGATCTAAGATTTGACAGTTATGTAGAAGCGCACTATGAAAGCCATGAACAAGTGCTGACAGAACCAAACCAATGATGCAGTTTTGTTCAGTGCAATACATATTGACATAATTAGATCGAAAGAGATCGTCACCAATAACACTGTTGGGTTGTGTCGTTTGCAAACTAAATTATATTAAAACCAGTTTCAGCATTACTATGGCAGCTATATGACATAGACGTCGGATTTCCGTGATGTTGACAAAAAAATTAAAACTGCTTAAAAACACTCTGTTTTATCAAATTTTTAAGGGGAAACAATTAAATTTAACTTATGTAAGCCAATCTTACATTTAATCATAACCAATTTCGAAATATTTGGATGGGACATTAATATTGCTCATTTTTTTGATAAAAGCGCCTATAGATTGCACTTACTTTTGCTCTCTAAAATGTTTCTGAGGGTACAAAGGGCTATAAAAGAATGCTTAAGAATCCATGAGAAACTATGTGATTGCAATTAACCGTAAGTTTTTTCTTCGCATTATAACAGAAACCACATAAATAAAATGCTGGAAAAAGCGTCGCGTTCGCAATGTCACGTATCGAATCATATTTTATTTTGAAATAAAAAAAAGGAGAAGATTTTTCGATCAAATAATTTCTAAATACAGTTAAATTATTTAACATTTTCAAAATAGTCGCACTAAATGGTTTTGGCAGATCTGGCGGAGTTTTGCTTTTATATTGATGGCCAAGAACACCACTTCAGTTTTATGTCGCGAGCGAATCGCTTTTTGATTGGCTTTATCTTGGAATCATCACTAGGTGTAATTTTATCTCATTTTTCTCACTAAATAAAGTGGTTCGAAAGTGCTATAAGTTAAATTAACAAAAGAAAAAAAAATTATTTTAATTTGACGTCGACGAGCTGAGTCGATTGAGCATTGTCCGTCCGTCGGATCGCATGACTATATCTTATAGCTGCCATTGGAACCATCGATCAAAAAATGGGTCTTAGTGAGAAAAACTTTTTATTTTCAATGATAGCGTCCTTAAACTCTGCCATTATTAATATTATATGCTTTCAAACAGATTTGCAAATTTTGGTCAAGATCAGATGCCTATATCTTATAGCTGCCATAGGACCGATCGGTCGGAAAATGGATGTTAGTGAAAAAAAACTTTATTTTTTTTAAGTAAATCGCTCTTAAGGTCGGTTATTATTAATACTAAAAGCTTAAAAACTAATTTGAAAAAGTTGATCGACATCGGGTGACTATATCTTATGGTTGCCATAGGACCGATCGGTCGAAAATGGTTCTAAGTAAGAAATTTTTTATAATTTTATTGTTAGCGTCCTTAAACTCACGGATTACTAATCTTATATGCTTTCAAATATATTCGCATAATTTGGACGAAATTGGATGACTATATCTTAAGGCTGCCATAGGACCGATCGGTCGGAAAATGAATCTTAGTGAGAAAAACTTTTTTGTTTTCAATTTTATCGTTCTTAAATTCGGCGATTGTTAATTTGATATGTTTTAAAAAAGATTCGCGAAATTTGGTCGAAATCAGATGGTAATCTGTCGGAAAATGGGTTTTAGTTTGGATTTTTTTTGGATTTTTATGTAAGAGTTCTTAAACTCTGACATTTCAAAAACAGCATTTAAAAGGGTATAAAAACTTCGGCTATCTATAATTTCGTATATTTCTGTGGCAATAAGGAACAACACAGCATAACTCGAGTTATGTCAAAATTGAGATATTAATACCAATGGCTTCCTCAGTTTCTTTTCTATATTGTATCAAAATTTCACGCCAGTGAGTGGTTACAAAAATATAACGATAAAAAAAAACATAAGACTTGATTGCTTAAGATTACAAAAGGCAAAACAGCATATCTCAGTTGTGTTATTTTTCCCTATTTGGCATTTGCCTTATGACAGAATTGCTTTTTTATTTTCATTCAAAAAAATTACACATCTGAGATGTGCTTTTTTTTCCAAACAACACACTACGACTTATGCTGTTATTTCACCATGATATATTTGTTTAATTGATGGCATTTCTGGACTTAAGCTTTTCTTCCTTAAGGGCGGTATCCACGGGTCGCCAAAAAATTTCTTGTGAAAAGGTTGATATTCCGCATATTCTTAATAGAGTCTGCTAAGCCTATGTTAATACCACGATAACACAATTTTCTTTGTCGATAAACGTTTCAAAGAAACCGTGCGCTGCTCTGGCGCTGTTAAATATGCCCGCGAACTTATAAACAACAACACCTTGCAGGATTATGAATATAACATATTTAATGTGCTATTTTAATATATTTTTATTATTAAATGAAATTAATAATAAATTAATTGTTATCATTATGACAGTTCGATGTAGTCCCGAGCAGCGGCACTTAATGAACACCTCGCACTTGGCTGCCATGGCAAAGATTTCGTTCATATTGATTGGAAAGTAATTCGCGCATTTTTGGCGATTTGCCTCCGTAAAGTTGGTCAGGTCATGATGATCTTCTGGATGTACTGCTGTAGCATGTGTGACTTGGCGGCAAATATAGCTCCGCTGAACTCGAAAATGGTATTGGGCAGCGGTCCCTGGGTGGTCACATAGCACTTGGCCACGTAGTCTTGGCCCTGTCAGGGAAACGTTAGGAAATGCAATTGATTTATAAAGTTGAAGTTTGGTTCGCCCATTTCTTACCTTGATAAAATTGGCATTGATGTAGGGCACATCCTCATTGCCCGATCCGCTTTTGCTCGGTCACCTTCAGGGGGTCATTTTAGGCTGCACTATCCGCTATACTACCGCTTGATAAGAGGCCAGCAGTTCGCTGTCCACTAAACTGGGAGCGGGCATTTGGTTTGTGGCCGTTTTACTGTCGCGAGCATTGAGCACCGGCGGCTGTTCAATGATTTTCCTTTTGGTCTGGTAGCTGTGATCGAAGACATAGTTGAGGCGAATCAAATCGAACTGATTGAGGGGACTGGAGTGTGAAGTGTTTGAATGCTGGCCAAATAGATTTTAAGCTCCTCGTTTGTGGTTTGTGGTGACAGGAGACGCCACATGATGTTTCAGACCGTGCTCCGGTCCGCCGGTGTTCTCTGGCGGGCTTATCCGCCAAGTCCCGCACCTCGCTCCTCACTTTCATGGCGTTTATTAAATTCAGCTTGCCCGCCATAGAAAGTGCCATTAGGCGACGCTTTCTGCAGGAATCTTTTTTTTCATTTTTCATTTTCAATTTGGCCATTCAATTTCGCAGCACAAATTAGAATAAAAACCTATTTTGTTCACGTCACGGCAAAAAAAGAGGCGTTAACAGCACTTAAAGCACTTAACAGCGCTTGAACAAGACGTAGTGGCAAACGTAAGCATTTCTCGCGATTGGTAGAAACCGAATTTGAAACGGCCACACACAAAAATTCCTTAGCAGTTTTTTTTATATGGAGTTTTTCATTTCGCGGCCGATTTAGTAGCCATGGACAGCGCCCTTAATAAAAAAGAGAACACGTAAAAAATTCGATTTCATTTTAGTGAAAACCGGACCATGGCAGCATAACTCTAAAAATCGTTGTTAAAAAGCGTTCCAAAATCGTTACCAAATGTTCACGATTTAGGTCTGTTTTTTCCGTTTGTAACAGCAGCAGCGCAATCGACAGACCTTGACAAAATGTGCACGTGTTTTTTGTCGTCCACTGGATTATATCGATGAGAAGTTGCTTGGCTGACTAGCTCCCGTTTATTTCAAGAAGTCAAAAACGGAGTCTACCTTTGGATCACTTTAATAGATGTGCTGTTTTACCGAACGCGAAATCGTATACCTTCAGAAATTTGAAAAAAGTACTGACTAGTATTTTTAAAAATTATCTTACCATTATTTCACAATAAAGACACAAATTTGAAAAAACAAAATAAGTTTCCAACAGTGAATCACGATTTGAGTCGCCATAGGTATGCTTCAAGATAAACTTTTGTCGGTAGCTTTAATGTTTTAATCATTTGCTATTACACAGAAAAATATGTTTGGACTTTATAAGTTTATTCTTTTAACTTGCGATTTTATATCGGTGAATCGGTGATTTAAACATTTTAAGCTAATAAAGTCAAATCCCCAGAGAAATATTCACTCATTTCATGACTCTCACAAAATTTGTTCCAACAACATGGAATAACCAAAACCATCCACCCACCATTTCCCCCCACCCAGGATCAACTGCAACCAACCGAACTACCCATTACATACGCAGTTAACTCAATTCTTTTGTTTGCTCGCAAATGTTGGCAGCCAAATTGAATTCAAATTCAATTTGAACTTTTCAATTTTCCACATTTCGAATGCGTAAAATGTAATGAAAATTATGAAGAAAAAAAGTGAAAGCCAAATGAAATTTTACAAACCAAATTGTTTATGCGCTCTTGAGCAACACTTTTAGCGTTAACAGACAGACACAGCTGAGAAGAGGACGATTCAGACAGGAATTTCTGGGACAGTAAAGTAAATGAAATGAAACATAAATTGAAATTGAAATACGGGTAAGCTTCAGGCGTGTGTGTGTGTGCGTAGTACGTACCTCTTCTTGTTGTCGTTGCCGCGGGCAGCGCTTTTTGTGTGACTCGTGTTTGAGTTGGCTGGGTGTGACATTTGACGCCCGACCGGACGCATTCGCTAGTTATGACTGTTACAAACTTTAATCAGTCTGCCGCCTTTCTCAATTTTTACGAGGCACTTGGACCTGGAGCTGATGAGATTCACAGGACCCATCAACTGAGCATCCGCAGGTACGTCCACGTGCAGGACGTTCCACATTGTTGACCAAACATAAAAAACGATGTTCGTTGTCTAACAGACATTGAAAGCAAAATGAGAATGGACGGAAGTGGATAGGAATTGGGCCAGTAGATACCCTATTTGCGTGAACTGAGAATTATTTTAGAGGGGACTAGGAAAGTTCGAAGTTTAAGCAAATGACATTATTCCTTAAAACTAAATAAATTCTTCCTTCCTCCCAGTTACTTTTACTCCGCTGGCCAATTGTGCATCTCAAACTTTGCAGAAAGCCTCTATCTATAGTGAATGTAAGGCAGCGCGTCGCTATCTACTGTGTATACAAAGCTGCTCAGTGGCAGCGACGTTGACTCACCGACAGTACCCAGCAAACATTTTTTATCGCAGAATATAAAAATGTGATTCTTCTAGTAGATAACGCTTTACTCTAGCGTTACCGCATTACATTCGCATTCTCAGCTCCCTTTGGGAAGAAGGTTGCCACTCTGCGACACTTCTGGGATGAAGGAAAGCGTGTTCTTCTGGGAGATAGGAAGAAATCTCTTCTCGGGGATAAAAAAGCGTTTTATCCTGGGGATAAGAAAAAGTCCCTTGGAAGCTATAAGATACCATGTCTTCTAAGGAATAAAAATACGTTCCTTTCTGGAGATAAGATAAAGTCTCTTACTTCGGAAAATAATGCGTTTCTTTGTGGGTATAAGTAAAATATTACTTCCAGCTGCTAAAAAAAAAATTTCTTATAAGGGATACGAAAGTATAATTACGGAGTAACCTTTATTTTTGCAGTTTGGGGCTTTTTAGTTCATTTTAAATTTAAGATTTATTATTATGTGTGTTTTTCACTTTATTTTGATTCTAATTTGTAAGGTATTTGGAAGAAATGATGCTGACCAACTTAGTCCATTCCTTTATCCGTCTTGGCAAACATTGTATGAGCGATTTCTTTAAAAAAATACAAAGTTAGTGAAATGTTTAATCAAAAATTTAAATCTAAATACTGATCTTCTTATCACGTTAAGTGTTTTAAAACTTTGAAAACTTGGCTTCGGGTTAGTACCACGCCAATTTATATTAACACATTATACAGAGTTATAAAAAGATTTTTTTGCACTTCCTTAATTCTTCGAAGTTCATCTAAAACTTGACGAAGGAAATCACCTTTCTAAATGTTGCTTCTACACTGAGAAAAAAATCAATCTAAACCCAAGATTATAATCTTGAAACGAGTCGAAACGGTGTCAGAATTTTTTTGATCATTACGGTTCTGGTTTTTTGGGTTTTCACAACCTAAAGGTATCTATTAAAAGAAAAAAAAATGTTTCGTGACCTGTGAATACATGTTGTATTGCTAACTTGTGCTTAAAACTAACCACCTTTTTAATACCCAATTTGTTAGCCAATTTAATCTTCTGTAGAGTAAAACATTATGAGTCACGCATCGGCCGGTAACAATGTTATACTTGTGTGAAACTATGGATCGTCCCCTGTTCAAATTGTCCAACATTAGCTGCCCTGTGCTGCCCATTCTGACAATGTTGCTTTTCTTAGGAATCATGTCATGCTGCAAGCACGTACTTTTTTTAGTATGGCAAGGAGAAAGAGACGCTTCAAAAAAATTTCCAGCACTGGTCGAGTTCATATTTTCAAATGTTATTGAAAAATCGAACTGTACTGAGCAGGACTACGATTCTGTTATTAAGAAGCTCAAAATTGTATGCAAAAGACTGTCTGAGAAGTGGAGAAAGTGTCATAGGGATAAGAAGCGATTTGAGCACAACAAAGCAGCTTGGCTGAACGAACACTTGGTTCTTCTACAACAAAACAGAACATTGGGTTCAGGACGAAAAAAAAAGGACATTGCTAATTGCCACCCGAAACATCAATGCACCAAAGTTTCGCATCTCGTCGAAGACAACAGGTGCAATGAGCTTATGAGAGCAACACGTATTAGTCTATACCAGAGATGGGCATGCACACATATCGACACACTTTTCACACGCATACAAGCACAATTTGCGCGCGCCCCATTCGTGTTCTATAAATAGCTTTCAATGCTTATAGCGTACGTGTGATTTTGTGCAGTCGGCCGCGGCAGCGTTCCTATGCACACGAGGCAGCGCGCTCTGCCTCGTGTGCATTGGAACTTCGCGACGCGCCCATCTCTGGTCTATACAAATGTGGAAAACGCAGTGAGGCGGATATATATATATCTCAATGGTCGGCACAGATACCGACGCATCTAAAAAAATAAAAAGAAGCTTGGATATAGACCAACAGCTTCCTATAAAATATACTCCAGAGGATGCTTTGGCCCTCTACATTGATGGCATACATTGATGATTACACCAAAAACTCCTATAAGCTTTTGCAAGCAGGCACAAAAGAGCGAAAAGCTAAAATTTTTCCAACATATGTTGTTTTGTGATCTGCCAAGAGGATGTGTTGTCCGAATTCCATTAGAACGGAAGAATGTTGGACAGAAGTCCCGTTGCAAGAAATGCTGGACCACACAATATCTAGAATTGTTGAAGCACATCCTGATGTATTTAGCAGAATCTCAGTTGATGAAGAAAAATGTAGTTTGAGACTCTTTTCTAAATGGGGCTGCGATGGGAGTTCGGGACACGCAACTTATCGCCAAAGCTTCAGCAACTCGGAACTTAAAATGGCAGATGAGCAAGAAGATTGAGCAAGAGTACACTAAATAACTCTGACAAAGCATTTTTGCTTGACAGAGAGGCCCAAAATCTCTTATTGGATTATCCGGAAACTGAAGAAACCGAAGAATCCGGTTCGGACTCGGAGAACTGACTTCAAAAACTTTTTTCTTCAATAAAATATTTATATTCAACAAAAGCAAACCAAATCAAACAAAAAAATCAATGAAAAAAATTTATAAAAAAAAATATTTTTTAAAATTTTAAAAAAAAAATAATAAAAAAAAATGTTGTACATTAAAGTTGCTCAAAGTTGTTCCTTTAAGGGTTAACATTAAATAAAAATTAACAACTTTGTTAAATTTTCCTAACTTTTTGAGTAATTAATTTCCTTAGGCTAAATTAGCGAAATCGCCCACTGTGCGTTGTGCCAAAAGTCACATAAAATCTCGTGTGCGCGTCGTTAGTTATTCAAGGTAAAAAGTCACAAAAATCCGTTTTCAGCGATTATCTCCGTTTCTATAGCTCCAATGGTGTAAACATCTTTCACAAAAATTGTAGAGCAGCAAATTTGCGACAAGTTTCGTCTACACTATTATTTCATATGCCGAACCGTATTTGAGATAGAGGCTCAGCCCCGCAGTAGTCAGCCATAATCCCTGTAATGCAAGGTCAACCGTGAATCTCAATGAATAATACCAGGTATAAAATTATTAAATCATTTAAATATCATAAATAATAAATAGTTAGTATTATTCATTATATTTAATATCATTTGGCATATATCTAATATATTTATCTAATAATACTTACCTACTTGGTTAATTAAAAACTCCTTAGATGACATTCGTACACTGCTCGACAAAATGAAAGCCGATCTTCACCCATTGAACCAAACCATCTTTTTCTAAAGTAAATTGTCCCGCTGATCACGATAATCGCCATGAAACCAAATTCTATTGGCTAGTTATCGAGATATTATCGATAATCGTATTTTTCGACTTATCAAAAGTTGTCTAAACCGTAACTTTCATAACTTTGTTGTTTTTTAACCGATTTTAAAGTGCAAAAAAAAAACTTGACAGTAAAAACTTGAGCAAAAGTTTTGTTTTTAGATTAAAATGTGCTAGGGCGATTGCTCTTGATGAAATCGGCTCAGCTGCAGAAAAAAAAAACAAATTTTCCAAAATTTAAAAATTTAACATAATTAAAATGCCTGTAGATGTATAATGAAACAATATTATCAGATTTTCATTAATTGGACAGTGAAAACCATGTAATTTACTTTAATAAAAGCCCTCAAACGCAAAATTCGGACATGAAATGGCTATTTTATTCAAGTTTTGGTGAAAAAAGGCAGACTGACAAGTTTCAAAATTAGCTCAGCATTTACAGAAAACTTGAATAAATATAGAAATATTCATTTCCGACCCCATAAACTATATATATTCTTAATCAGGGCGACGAGCTGAGTCGATTGAGCTTTGTCCGTCCGTCTGTCTGTTTCTACGCGAACTAGTCCTTCAGTTTTGGAGCTATCGAGCTGAAATTTTGCACAGAGTCTTCTTTTGGCTGCTTGCTGCTAATATGACGGAACCGACCGGATCGGATTACTACTTCTTAGGAACGATAGGTCGAAAAAGTAGTTCTTGTGAGAAAAACTTTTTTGTTTTCAATGGTAGAGTTTTTTAACACTTCGTTTACGAATATTAACGGTCTTTAGACAATTTTGGCGAGTTTGATCTAAATCGGAGGAATATATCGTATAGCTGCCATATAACAAACTGGCATGCAAATTGTCAAAGAAGTGACAACATCTGTTGCGAGCCGAAGTTAGCCTTCCTCTATTTTTTATTCTAATACAGGCTTGGATTGAGCTCTTAAAGTTCTTTAGACCATCCCAAAACGTGTTTAATATATTCAAGCCGTTCTTGAAATTATCTCGAGTCAAGCATTTCGTACTTAAGTCAACTTGTGAAACTGAAAAATCTTGATTCATGTAAGAAATTTGAGCGTAGATATGCTTTACAGTGTACAGGGTATATTATAGTCGGGCTAATCCGTCTTTTTTTCTTGTTTCTGTAAATTTAGTCCAACTTGTGTTTTTTAGTGCGTGCTTGACAGGCGTGACTCTAAAGTTTGACCAATTTTGGACAAGATTCAACTTGATTCCTGGATACTCATTGAACCCTAACCATACAGGATGTTATAACGATGCACTGCAACCATCCAGACAGGACAACATTGCACTCCTTTATGTTTAGTTGAACCCCGAACACCGTCACCCCAAATCCTGAACACAATTCTGAACACTACCCAAACTCCAATGTGTGCAACAACGAGCCCAACAATTATTATTTTACAAATTGATATTTATGAAGCAATTTACAAAATGTTTTTACGCCAAACGACTTTTTCACATGTCCTCACACACACACACACACACACTGAAGGCAACCTCCGGAGTTGCAGCTCGGAGAGTCGGAGGCTTTGGACAAACATTGCACAGATTGCAGATTGCAACCCCAGAGGCATCCAACCAAAACCAACACCAACAACTGCATTGTCAATGCAGTCGAGCAAAAAAATGTTATGAATTTCATTGCGGCGGCAGGACGGAACGGAAACAACGTTGACTTTTTCGGCCAAGGTCCGCACAAATGTTTATTAATTTTATTGAACAATTAATTAAATGCTGGCAAAATGTTTTGTCAGTGGTCGACAATATGACGACAGCTGCAGACGATGACAGCGACGACGTTGAGCCTGCAAGTATGCAACACAATTTTAAAATACCAACAAAATGAGGTTTGATACGGAGGAGACGAAGTGCGAGCATCGCCAATGTGTTCTGAAAACTTGTTCGGTCATATGAAGGCAATAGAATTGGTTTTAAGGTTTGAAACTGTCAAATACAAATAATAATATTTTTATTAATAATTGTTTTATTAGACATATTTTGCTGAGATTATAACATCATTTTTCTGGCTTTTCTAGATATCAACAAATTTTTGGTGTTCTCCATACGAAATCGTTTTCCAAAACATCTCCAAATGCGTTTGGTTTTATGAACCCGAAAAATTGCAACAGCAGTTGCAAAACAGTAACTGCAATAACAACAATTAAAAGGCCGTTAACACTCAATTGCCAATTGTTGCAGTCACAAATTGTTTTTATTGAAATGGGCCAGCAATCTGTGTGTCCATTCCGCCTATTGATATATAGTCGGTACAACATTTTTTAGGCAATTTATTTGCATATTGTAATATGTGAAGTGGAAATGGAAGTGATATGCACTTGACAGTAAAGTGGGCGACGCACTCATTCGCACACACCCCACATTGAGTACACATATCGAGGGTTGGTGGCCCTTTGAAAAAGGTTTTGCATTCCATGCTCTACTGTTTTCTTTTTTTTGTTTTTTGCGTATTTAGCGGCCAGGCGCGCTTAAACAAATAGAAATTTACATTTCGCTGCCATAAACACTTTTAAATTTGAATTTCATTTTGTGTGTGTGTTTTTTTTTAAATGCTCGCCATGCAAATTGAAATTGATGCCAAGGTAAACAATTTCGCAAAGAGGGCGGAAGGTCAGTCAGGGTCTGTCTGTCTGTCTACAATAATCTCCCTTCTGCCGGAAGAAACGATAAGCCAATTGCGTTGACAACTTGGCTGGCCACTACAGACCTGCCGCCGCCTTCGCCTCCTCCCACTCTGGGGAAATGTCTTGGCCATAAGTCAAAGCCCACTTACAAAACACTTCCGGTCCCTGGGTCGTTTCTGTGGTTTTCCTATTATCCGCTTGTGGGATTTCTTTTAAATGCGGTCTATTTTTATAAGCTTCACTATCTTTGAGAGGGCATATCAATGATTGATAGCGTGTTGCTATGAGATTGTCCAAAATTCAACTTGTCATTTAATCTTAATCGATTAATATATATAGAGCTTATTTATACCAAGGGAAAGTAAGAGTATTTAGGCTAAGAACACGTGGCTTATGCCAGCTAATAAAGATCAATAGAAATTTTTAACAAAATGTATAAAATCAATTCTAAAACAATTAAGAGCGCTGCAGTCGTGTGCCAAAAACTAATAAATGGGCATTTTGACTCTTGTTTTCTTTTGAGCCAAATTAATTTTTCGATCCCTCCTAGATCTACACGACAGTTCTGTCCGATTTTCTTACATATTCTTACAATTACAACTAAGATTGAGTTTCACAACCTGTTTGAATCATATGCAAGCTATATCATGATTTATACAATTTGTTACCTGCTGAGAGTTTCAATGTTGGTAAATGTATCTAACATTTTGTCATACTTATCTTCCCAGAAATTGTAAATCTTTGCCTCCGTCAGAGCAAGGAGATAAGAATTAACTATTATTTTTTATTTGTTGACAGCTAATTTTGTCAACTCTACTAATGCCTATTTGACTTGCATATATTGGGGACCGATATTGGTGACCAATAACGAGACACGGCTTGCGAAAACGAGAGAAAAAGATACATTAGTGTTGGTATTATGATTGTTCAACTAGTCGCTTCGAAGAAGCGTTTACCAGCACAGAATGCCGTGTTGGCGGCCAATATTAATAACAAAACTCAAAGTCGCTTAGCTGTCGCTGCTGCCCCTTCCACATGGTGAAGAGCATGCAATATCGGTAAAATGGATAATATAGATAACTGTAGTAAATTTGGTTTGATCTTTCGGAGATATTCCCCACAGATAGATCTTATGACTACGTGTAAGTAAATAACTAACTTCGGGGTATATTTGGATTTTGTTGATGCTGAACAAAAATATATATGGGTAATCCATAATAATTCGGCCTATTTTTTTGATCGGAATAATTTTTGTTGTAAAATAGTATATACGTATTTTCAGCATTTTGCCGAAATATGCTTAATTCGCTGGAAAAATGATTTGAAAATTTAGCTATTTAATAAGTTAAATTATTCTCAATTGCTTGCTTTCCAAAGCCATTGGTAAAAATAAAATTTAAAAAATCTGTAAATTTACATCCGATCCCAAACTTTCAAACTACTTTTTGGTCCAAATCGCTAATGTTAGTAATCAAAAATTAATTGCTGCGAAAGGGACGGTTATTTCTTCATTTTATTCTCAAAATTTGGTATTGTGTCCATGAATTTACTGTATGAAGCTGTAAATGGGAAATCGAATAGTTCCAGAGTTATGGACTTTTTTCTCATTTTCAATACATTTTTTATACTCTGTACCGAAGGTACATAGAGTATATTAAGTTTGTGCAAAAGTATGTAACAGGGAGAAGGAATCGTTTCTGACCCTATAAAGTATATATATTCTTGATCAGCATCAACAGCCGAGTCGATATAGCCATGTCCGTCTGTCCGTCCGTCCGTCCGTATGAACGAAGAGATCTCTGATGGTAAGAGATAGAGGTTTGACATGTATGGGACATATATTTCTTATACTTGCAGGCAGATCAAGTTTATTTTCCATTTTTGCCAAGCCCCTCCGCCCGCAATTTGGAAAAAACTTCATATCTCCTACAGTTTTGGAGATAGATCGTTCGTTCCTTCTAGAGATACCTTGTAAACAAAATTATTTATCGATTTGCTGAAGGAATCATAAAGATCGGATGAACGATACTCAAGTTATGGGCAAAAAACGGTCAGTTAACACCCCCCACCCACCCCACCCTTAACCTAAGCATTGCGTTCAGCAGAAGCAAGAGAGAGAGAGAGAGAGAGAGAGAGAGAGCGAGAGAGACTTAGAGAGCGCACTGCGTTGTGTGTTAACTGGCCGTTTGACTCGTGACCAAATGCGAGCTGCGACATTAAGGGTGCAGAGTATGTTATAGTCGGGCTTGACCGACTTTCTTTCTTGTTTTTAATTCTTTACCCGATAAAAATGAGTATTAACGGCTTAAGAATAATTTATAGTTTGGAACCCAGTGCATACCAAAAACGCTATCAGCATTTGGTTTAGAAACTTCAAAAAAAACTTTAGTCCAACATTTTTTCAAATTATTTTGAAGCCTACAGCCCTGACGTGGCAGCCACAACGCAATTACTACCAGTCTAACTAGCTTACTCCGAATAATGAAATCTCCGACATTTGTGGATTACCGACATTTGGATTGGTTGTTTTCAAAACCAACTGACCCCCAAATTTCTAGAGATTTCTGGAACTCATCGGTCTGTAACGCAGAGTACACCCAGCATAAGTGATTAAATGCACAAACGCACTGCGTATTTCTCCACATATAAACGGGTAGTAGTAATACATATATAGAAGTCTTAGGGCATACACAAGTTTCGAACTTAAACACGCATATCTCAAACCTTTCCCACCCCCACCACAGAATCAAACTCGAGAGTGGCTTTCTTTCTTCTTCTTAGTCACTTCACTCCTTTTTTTTTTTTTGGCATTCGAAATGCTATTTTGGTTTTCAGCTGGGCACTTGTTGCTTGGAGGCGGGGGATAGCTGCTTTTGCACTTCTCGTTTGCCGGGGGTCTATTTTCGAACACACACACAAGTTGAAACTTTAGCTGGCGTTTGTTGTTTGTAGTTTTTTCGGTGGTTGTTCCACCACAGACCCTTCAAAAAAGCACAAAAAGAAATGCGTCACATATTGAAAGGGGGCGAGAAGGACCCTTGTTGTTTTTGTTAAATTTTGCAGAAAGTCGTCGCCGCCCCCGTACCGTGTTTCCTTTTTTGGCATTGGAAAAGTGTGTGGCTTGGTGGTTTTTCTACCAGTTTTTTGTTTAGCCTTTTGGGTATTTAAACTAAGCGGATTGTGTGGGTGACATGAGTAGGTGTTAAGTGGCTTTGTCACTTGCCTAGTAGTCAGAGTGGGATCAGAGCATGGAAACTTCATCTTGTTCCAGTTCTGTTGCTGCTTGCAGTGGTTTATTGCCTACTTATGGGCATAAGAGGGAAACTCGAACTGGAATCATTTTGCACTCAATTTAAGCATTTAATTGCTTTTTGCAATCATTTTGCCAGAAACTCGAAGTTAAATCTCAGAAAATTAATCAGTTTGTCTACTCGTGTGTGTGTGTGTGTGCGAGAGAGTTAGAGCAATTAATCCTACTCAAATGACTACACAGAGAAAAAAGAATGAATTGTAGTCTATGGAATTGTTTGAAAATTACCGCCATGTTGTGAATATGTGCAGATATATTGATATTTTAGTATTAAGGTATTTTTAAGCCTTCGAATGATGGTCACACCGGAGGATAGATAGAAAAAACTGCACGTAAACGAGTAGAGACAAGCCGAATAGAGAGATTGTATATAGAAAACCGTGTAATGAGTGTGTAAATAAAAAACCGAAAACACTTGTTTACAGAAAATTGTTTGATAGTATTTCGAGTTTACGGTTTACAACGTGTTTAACAATATTCTAAAGCATCTAGAGAGAATGCTCGATTCATTTGTCAGATAATAAAGATTGAGGAGGTGAACTTCCATTGAATTTTGTACGATTCTGTAAAAATTCACAGAAATAAGTAGACTTAACATCTTAGGCAAATATTCTTGTTACTTTTGGGCTTGGCTTAAACATTTTACTTTCAAAAATCAAACAATAAATGTCAATATTTTTACAACTTGGTTCATTTTCCTTTTTACTGACAGTATTTGACCCTTAAAATGTATAAATTCGGTAGAGCTTTAAATAGTAAATATTGTTTTTCAGTGTAAATGACTTCTCAAATCATTTCTAAAGCAATAAATCGCTTGGCTCTGCTGCTGTTAATTTGCAATTCCGATTTCAATTTCAGCAAAATTTTTGCACCGAAAAATATGCCCAATGGGCAATTTGCCTGCTGCTCTTCACTTTGCCACTCCTCTCCGGACTAACCGCAAACAGTCGACCTGTTTGGTCAGCTCAGAAACCCTCCGGGGGCCAGAACTTGGTGTGTGTGTGTGTGGTTTCCCTGCATCCGTTTGTAAGCCATTCATTTGTCCAATCATTCAACCGGAAGCTATACCGTTTGACACACATATACCTCATGGCCCAAACTTCCTGGCTTCACACTCGGACACTCCGTGTCATGACACATGCAAATTTCCAGCTGCTTATGCCTCTGCATCCCAATCCCAGCCCCCGCCGGGGCATGTGTCATGTGAGTGGCGTTCGCCACTTAATTCATTTGATGCCGTAATTTGGCAATTTCTCGCAGATTTCCAGTCTGACATTCGGATTTGATCAATTAATTTGAATAACACCGGTCATTTATCATGTCGCGGAGCAAAAGGGTTGCCAGGCTGATGGCCACAGAGTGCAGAACAGAGAGGAGACGAAATTAATCCCCCTCTTTGGGAGTGACTTCCGCTTAGCTTTTTTCACGTGGGGGATTTGAATTGGTTCGTTGAGATTTTTTTGGTGGCTCTCATTACGGAAATCTAAGCCAGGTCCCTGGGGTTATTGTGGGAACTAAGAGAAGTGAGTTGATTTTCTTTAAACATTTGTAGGATGTATGGCCGTATGGTCCTATTCCATTAAACATCTCAGCCTTTGTAACCAAATAATGATAATAAATGACAAACAAAATGCCTAAATTATGTTTTTTAATAAGAACAACAATACTTTATGGCCAATCCCCTTCCAATGCAGCATCTTCACAAATTTTGTGCCCCCCGCACCACTTCCCTTGAAGTCACGTAAAAAAGTAAGCGAAACAACAAAGAAACAAGCTCAAAAGACACGGCTGCTTAGATAAATGAATGTGAATTACAAGATGCGGAAGGGGAGCACCCAGGTTCCTCCACTTTCAGCCTGTGCAATGCCACATACTTTGCATACTTTGTTTTTTTTTTTTTTTTTGCCGAAATAAGCGTGAAAGCCGCAGCAACTGTGTAAAATTTGTTGAAAAAAGGAAAGAAACGGAAAGAAAAAAAAAACGATATACAAATGACTTTTTATGTTGATTTCATGGACGCAGCTGTTCAGGCCTCATAATTTATTATGCTGCACGTTTGTTTTATGAACTTTAAATAAAAATTTATTAGCAATGCGGGAAACGCGGGGAAGTCTGCCGAGATAAAGTCGAACAAGTTGCGGCTGAAGACAGTTTTTGCATTTCTTTTGATTAATTTTCAAACGAATCTATCGACGATGCATCAATCAAACTTTTCAACAAATGGCAACAGGGGCGAAGTTTCAGGATCTCTGCCAAAGAGGGTGTTCTTATGGACCACAGTTTGATGTATGGATGGCCCATCAATATACTGAACAAATCCAAAGAAATTAGTAAATGGTCAGTTTGATAGCTGAAAATTGGCTTGTTTCATTTTGATTTCCAAAAACGAATCTTAATTTTGTGTAAAAGATAATATGTAATTTAATTATAAGGTTAATCCTAAAACGAATTTCGCAAATTGCGAAATGAACTCTTTCGGTTCTTAATTTGTTTTGATACGGTACATATTGGTGCAAGTACAAATATCTTTTTAATATATTTAAAATAGTAAAAGATTTTTAAAAATCGAAAGAAACCTTCAGTGTTACGTCTCGGTACGCTGATGGAAAAATGTTTTGAAATTTTAAAACTTAAACGTTGACTTACATATTTTTGCCATCGATTAAGAGTTTAATATGAGCCTCGTAAGTCTAAAGTGCGTACACTTTAATTTAATATTTAAAATAGTTAAATTAATTTTTTATTTTTGGTAATATAAATATGACAGTAAGCCAAATTCTATTAATTGGTTGACAATTCAGAGCTGCATTTCATTGGAATTAAATGCTAAAAATTTTCCAGGGCTGCAGTTCCGGTTTGCGGGTTCAAACCAAAATTTACCCATGGTGTAGGTTCGGAAATTCAAGATTCCAGGTTTTTGGGTGAAGGTTTTGGATGAAACCTTGGTTCAACCCATGCTTTTTAGAATATTAATGAAAATAGCAACTTATTTGTTTATTAATAAAACATAATTTTGAATGTTACGTAAAATTTCAGCTTATAGTCGATTAAAACAAAATAACACCAAATGTGTTGATAAGGCTGGAATGACACTTTACATTTTTAGGGAGATTTGCTGTCGCAATTTTTCGTTGCTTTTGTGTTTCATCTTAGCCTTTTTAAAAACTACCAACGACTTTTCCCCATAGACGCAAAATTGTCCCTTAAAAGTTAAAGTGACATTTCAGCCTAAGCTAAGCTTGCTGTTGTGAATCCAAAAACTTTGGAGTCGAGGATCTAAAAAACAGAGGCTTTTATGGGTGACGATTGTATAAGAACTTTTGAGCGTCTTTTTTAAAATTTTTATGATAATGGAACTATCAGGCATGCCCTTAATTCCACTACTTTTTGAGAAGCAAATCACTTACGCTTCGGTTTCTTTTTTGTGTTTTCAATTCCAAATAACTTAATTACAAATCAAATTTCACTAACAATCTCTAAATGGATCACAGAATTAAGGAAAATTCACCTTATGTACATTTAGCAACTGTACGAGTGCGTAATTTGGCATTAGCTTCTCATTCCACCGGCCATCAAGGAATGCTTTTTAAAACAAAAAACTTTTTGGTTTTGGTGTTGCGAGAACACGAATCCATTCCACTTTCGAAAAGTTGCCGTGGAAGTGGATTAGACGGATACGTATTTTGTGAATTTCTCTAGAAAGGGTTCAGGTACGATTTTGATTCAAACGGACTTTTACTCACAAAATGTTTCCAATTGAAGTCCTGAAACCCGATTTTGTCGACATTTTCATGTAACCTATTTTTGCTTGAAGAGCACCGTGTGTATACTAGCCTGGCGTATTTGAGACTCTGTCACACAACAGAAAAAGTCGCTTGACATAAGGTAAATTTAAATGTACATATATCATTTTTGTTGAAGAAAACCGAGGATCCGGATCAGCTATTATTTACAAAATGGTTCGGTTAACAGTAAAAAAAAAGTTGGAGTTTCGGTTTCGGTTTACAACCGCTTAGCAGCCCTGCTGATTTCTATATATAAGGGCATTTCCAAACTGAGGTGACGTTACGTTCGTACGAAAAGATGTTTTTTAAAAATATGAAAATCTTGGTTTTTTAAAAAGATTGTTCTATATTTCGGTACCAATTAAGTAGCACTATAATCTCAGTTTTAAAGCTATCGTGCTGAAATGCACAGAGTCTTCTTTTTACTGCACGCTGCTAATATGTCGGAACCGACCGGATCGGATGACTATATCTTATAGCTGCCATAGGAACCATCGGTCAAAAAATGGGTCTTAGTGAGAAAAACTTTTTTGTTCTTAGTATTAGCGTTCCCAAACACGGTCATTATTATTATTATATAATTTCAAACAGATTTGCAAACTTTGGTCAAAATCGGATGACCATATCTTATAGCTGCCATAGGACCGATCGGTCGGAAGATGGGTCTTACTGAGTAAAACTTTTTTGTTTTCAATGTTAACGTCCTCAAACTCGTCCCTTAGTAATATTATATGCTTTCAAACAGATTTGCAAGCTTTGGTCAAAATCGGATGAATATATCTTATAGCTGCCATGGGACCGATCGGTCGGAAAATAGGTCTTGGTGAAAAAATTTGTTTTGTTTTCAAGTAAATCGGTCTTAAGGTTGGTGATTATTAATATTAAGCGCTTTCAAACTAATTTGAAAAATTTGGTCGAAATCAGATGACTATATCTTCAGGCTGCCATTGGACTTATCGGTCGGAAAATGAGTCTTTGTGAGAAAAACTTTTTTGTTTTCAATTTTATAGTTCTTAAACTTAGCGATTGTTAATATGTTTTATTGTTTGTTGATTTGTTTTCAAAAAGGTTCGCGAAATTTGCTCGAAATTAGATGTTCATCTGACTGAAAATGGATTTTAGTTACAAGAGTATTTTATTTTTATCTAAGCGTTCTTAAACTCTATCATTTCAAAAACAGCTCTTGCAAGGGTATAAAAACTTCGGCACAGACGAAGTTTCCTTGGCCTCCTCGTTTTTTATTTGCATAAGTATCTGACGTGACGTTACCTGACGTTACGTTACTTAAATTTCCTCATTATATTTATGTTGCTTTTGTTATAATAAAAAGCAGAAACTTACAGTTTATTGCAATCATACAGTTTCTTATGGTGTCTTCTGCATTATTTTTTAACTCTTTGTACCCTTAGAAATAGTTAAGAGACCAAAAATCAATGCAATCTAGAGGCATTTTTATGACAACAAAACGTATCCAAATTAGAAAAATGGCACTTGCGCGACTTTGCATTCGGAAATCTCGAAATGGGTTATGAATATATTTAAAATTGGCTCATATTAGTTCATTTTAAATATTTCCCCATGAAAAAATTATACAAAATAGTGTTTTTAGTACTTTTCATTTTTTGGTCGCGGTGGACTTTTCTGTGGAAATGCCCATATCAAACTTTTTACTCAGGGGCCCTTGCACTGATCACGATTGAAATGCCGAATCTACGCATTGCGCCATCGCACAAGCTTGTTGCTACACGCCGTTGACACTATTTATATTGAATTGAACTTACCATCTGACAAAAGAATGTACCAACATTCTTTCTTGCACATCGCAGAAATAAGACGACTTATAATTCTCAAGATGGGATAACTTGGGATTTGGGCAAGAACATTATAAATTCCTTCAATTCATGATTGACTTTAGTACTTCCCATTAAACTCGCCCAAAATTAAAGCTTAAAGGTGATCCGTTTAGAATTTTTTTGAAGTGAAACTTTTTAGTGGGTGGGTAGTGGGTAGGGAGTGGGTGGGAAGTTGGTGGGGAGTGGGTGGAAAGTGGGTGAGAAGTGGGTGGGAAGTGGGTGGGAGTGGGTGGTAATAAAGAGGTTTGTGGGTGGTTAGTCGGTGGGAAGTGGTTGGGAGTAGGTGGGAAGCGGGTGGGAAGTGGGTGGGAGTGGGTGGTAATTAAGTGGTTTGTGGGTGGTTAGTGGGTGGGAAGTGGTTAAGAAGTTGGTGGGAAGGTGGTGGGAAGTGGCTGGGAAATGGGTGGGGAGTGAGATGAGGCTGGGAAGTTGGATGTGGGTGGTAAGATTGGGTTTATTCAAACAATCCAAATAATGTCTTTTTACCAGTACTTATACCAGGGGTGCCCAAGACTATTCCGCAAGCCACGCATTTGTTTTTGCTTTACGCAAAAGGAATAGCCCGCGCGCATACCGTTTACGCGGCCATAAGATTGTAAAAAGCAAAAAAAATTTCATATGCGTGCTCTCCACTCTTTCGTTCCGAACGAAGGTTTTGTAGTTGGCGAGTGCAGACCTGCAACAACAACATCATATGTGACTCTCTTCTCTCTCTCTTATGTCTTTGCGTAGTCAGCGCTCGCAGGCGTGTGCTTGAGACAGCAATGACCACACACACCCAAACAAAAATCGGTTTTCTCTTTCTATTTCTTGTGGTTGTTCCTGCTTGAGTTGTACTTTGTGCATTTGTATTGGCTTTCACGCGCTCGTTTTTGCTTGTGATTTTGAAATAAAGACATTAAATTTAGCATCGGGTCTTACATCAAAGCCTCGTGAGTGGCACACCTTTTTTGTATATTACAACTAAAACCCATAAATGGAATTGGATGGTGGAATCTTTATAATGGGCTGAAAGAACTATCTCTGACATTTTTTAAAGATCATTTCATTCAGATGTTGACCGCAACTTCCCCGTAAATGGTCCATTGGCAGGTCCAATTTTGGATCACTCTTTCCAGCATTGCTCGGGTATCTCGCGAATTACGCGAGTTATGTTGGCTTCCAAGTCTTGAATAGTAGCTGGCTTATCGACAAATACTTTTGACTTCTCATAACCCCACAGGAAAAAGTCCAGTGGTGTGATATCACATCATCTAGGCGGCCAGTTAAAAAGTACGGAACGCGAAATAAGCTACTCACCGAAATGATTTCTGAATAAAGCCATTGTTTCACTCGCTGTGTGTGCCGTAGCACCGTCTTGCTGAAACCAAATGTCGCCGACATCAAGGGCTTCAATTTTAGGTAACAAAAAGTCATTTATCATGTTCTGTCCTGCCCTATTTTTAAAGAAATACGGACCGATGATTCTAGCAGCCCATAAACCACACCAAACAGTGCATTTTTGCTCATCAGCCCAAATGCGACAATTTTGTTTGTATGTTTACAGTACCGGCCCTTCCTAATCACGATAGAATTAGTACTGAGCCAAACTGTAGGCAACCTGCAACTCTTATGAGCAGTAGAAATAACAGATTTCGCGACTGATTTCAGTACTGTACTCTGTACTACCCATAAGATTCATCCAAGAGTTCAGTACTGAAATCATACCTGAAATAAGCGATGGTCATGACGAGGTAGACCCTGCCAGTGAACGTAACGGAACTCAATAGGATTTATGAATGGATCGCTAAACTATTAAATTCCAAAGTGGAATACTTTGATCCCTATTTGAGAATGTCAAGAAAGGTTTAGGTACATTTATGCCTTTTTTATTGACAAATACAACCAAGATTCTTTTTGTGAAAATATGATATTATTGTTCTTTTCAATCCCGAAGAAGTTGACAAAAATAAAAGCATTAATAATTGTAAAAATCATTTAATTTGTAAATTATTTTTCGTCTGAAAATATGGTCAAATATTAACAAGATTCTATTCAATTAATAATCAGCGTTTAAGTTTCTGTTTACTAGAAGGATATAAAAGTTTTGATACTAAACATTATTGTGAGGCACTTAATACTAAAGAGATATCACATGAATCAGTACGAATATTCATCCTGGATCTCTGCTGGCAAAAAAATTTTCTTAATACTTCCCAGTCTTGACTTGCACAAGATGGCTTTAACAAAACTTTCTCTTTATTTTCAGAATTACTCTCAAATCTGACTTGTTCTGTCCATAATGCGCGCTAATATTTCGTTGATTCCTTTGCTTGCTGTTGGGATTTTCCCTTTGTTCAATTTGGTTTCTATTGCCTAATAAATGGCCTGAATTTCATGCACCGTGCATAAGTAGCGTTAAATTGTGAGATTGTATTACATTTGCTGTACCCGGATTATGATTCTCTTTTTTTGATTTTTGTCTTTTTTTTTTGTTTGGGGATGCAGATGCGGCTGGGCTTTTGGGGTTCGGTTGGCAGACTGGACTAGGATAGGGCCAAGTGCTGGTGTATTAAAGTAGAAGCATTTAACAGTGTCTCAGACGTATTAAATAGAATAATTGAAACGAGGACGGTTGGCGTTGAAAGAGTCCATGTGTAATTCTAACTCTTCGCATATATTAGAATAAGCCTTCACTTGAACACTGTTTCACTTAATTGTTTTATTTGGTCTTTCCAGATTTTAACTTTATTACATTTAACTCCTAACTAGCAGAAGCTATTTCTACAACAAATTTAATCTATCGATCTGCCGATCCTTCCCATCAATTTGAAGTGTCAATAAGTATTATTTATAGCGCCTAAAATCAACAACTTGTTGTTAATAATGTTAAAGTTAACCCAAAATCGCGAAATTATTCAGATGTAATGTCCGCTTTAAAGGTTTTCTCAGAACTACGCTCAATTCACTTGTCTTACAAATCGTGTCAAAAAATCGTTTAGCAATAAAATTAAAATCTCACATAATTGTTCCCCAATGTGGCATATGGACTGGAAATGGTTTCGAGGGGTGCTTCAAAAATGTTGTACGCCAATTTTATTAACTGCAAATCTTATTTGCATGTTTATTTTGCATAATGTGCCGAAAAAACGGGCATCAAGTCAGTGCCACTCCACATCCTCACCCCTGTAGCTCTGGCACTTGCTTTTATTCAAATATTTTCTTATGACTTGGTGAACAAAAATTCGATTTGAGTGTCTGTCAACCAGAGCTTCTACCTCCCCCATACCAGCGCAGAAGTTACGAGAGTGAAATAAGAAAAACAAATTTCACGCTTAACAACGCGGTTTTTCTCGCTTGCCGATTTGCATACGAAATTGGAGTCGAAGAACCTGCCCGCGAGGGTTGTTGCAACAATTACAGATGGCGTTGTAAGCATTTTTTATGCATTTTCCACGTGTCAAATCGCGCGTCAATCAATCGAAACGAAGTCCTCCTCCTGATGCGGCATGTTTAATTTGAGAATTCATATTTTTGGCGTTGACTTTACACGGTGCGTTCACTTTACCATTTTTTTTTTATTTGTTTTTCATTTTTATGCCTGGGCACACGCTCTCCGCCCTCCGCCCTCTGCCCTCTGTGATGATCCCCTGTTGGCATTAGCTGCTGTTGCTGGTTTCAATTTTACGCCGATTGGTTTTCGGCAATCGCCTGTGCAAATAAGCTGAGCGAGCGATAAGCCACAACATTGGTCCATGCAATGTCTGGCCATATCGGAGTATATATCTCCATTGTGGGATATTGTTGCCGAGGCTCAAATTTAAATAAATACAAGCAAAGTGGAAAATAAAAAGCTGGATAATGTGCTCAAGGTGCCGATTGAATGGAGATGGTTTTTGATGCCAGCTAATCCTTAATTCGATTTATATGCTGGTCCTTACTGTAACTTTAATCGAGCTTTCAGACCAAGCACACGGAAGAAGCAATTTAAATGAAAATTGGCATATTTCTACTAGAGGATAATGAACGGGTTTCAGACAATTTTCGACTGTTTTTATAGCGGTGAACGATTTTCAATGTTCAATGAGTAGCGTTGGAGGAGGAAATAAAACGTCCTACATCTTTGATCAACTCCACCACTGAGCCATCATGCTAGAACTAGCCAGCACTTACATTAAGCCAGAGGTCATACTAATCCAGCCAAAAACTGCAGGCGGTGCATTCTCGACAGGCGGTATTAGAGAAGCAGCTGGAGCAAAGCTGCCCACAGATGGGAGCTATTAGAATATCACCATTTGTCATATGACTGGGGTCAGCGTGCAATGTCTGTTAATAAAAATAGGGTTGCATACTTTTCGGCCTTTCCTTAAGGAGCAAAACTTTTGTCATATATTTAATAAACATAAAAAATAACAATAATTAACATGTTTTTGCGAAATAAAATTTTTTTTCGAAATATAGGAAGTTAAAATCTAGCCAATACGATTTTTTGTTAAAATTATTAAGTTAAACCATTCTTTTTCACAATCCTATAGTTTTCGTAGAAATATTCGGGACCAATTTTCAAAACTTTTTAGATTTCAGAGATAATTATTAAAAAAACAAATCAACCAATTTTTCATTTTATTCAACAATTTTCTTTATTCCTCATCGCTACTTTCTTTTTCAACTGCAGGAACATTTTGTAATAAATCTAAAGCAGATTTTGTCATTTGATTTAGTTTTTTTTCCTGACTTGAAATGCCTCGATACTAGAGGATCCGAGGTAATGAACATTCTATAGAACATCGAGGTTGCAAATGTTCTCGGTAAAACATGAAATCTTTGTTTCGTGCTTCCTTGGCCTCCTCGGTTAATTGAAAAACAATTTATGTAAAGTTGGCGACATATTATACCAAGGGTACAAATTTACGAATTGCCTAGCAGTCTCCAAGGCGTAATTTTTGAAATTGTCTATGGAACAACTATTAATATAGTGCGCATTCTTTCAAGCAAATCGATGTCTATCTTTGTTATCTCTGCAGACAATTCTGTGTTTTGAAAAAATCGCCTAGCAGTGTTGCCATCATTACTACGTCCAAATCCATGTTTCGGGAGATCAATAAGTAAGCCTAGATTTTCCTTGAATTCGATCTGAGTTCGATTGTTTGTCTTGGCAACAAATGTTTTGTCCTCCACCGATCTGGCTTGCCACCTTCTTATAGGCAATTTGTAGAACAAATGCAGAAGGCATTGAGAAAACCGAATCCATCCATGCAAAGTTGAAAGCCCGAATTTCCAATTTTCTGTTTTTACTTCTTTTAATAACATTTCGTCAATGCTAATCCACCAATCCAAATTTAATCCACTCGCAAATATCAAGAAAGTAAGCAAACAAAACAGATGTTAAAACAGCTGATGACTTTCAATTAGGGCGTCGTAAAGTAAATGCGCGCGAATGTTCCAGGGCTGACGATATTTGAATTTTGGAAATGACTGCACTTACTAAAATTCAATTTTCTCAGAAAAGGCAAAAAAGGTTTAATATTGAAACTTTTTTTAAAAATAATTTAAAAGACGGATCTAGCCCGCTTAATTACATTATGTCTAACAAAAAAAATTACATTTTTTAAAAATCAAAAAAAAAATATAAAACAAGAAAGAAAGTCGGTCAAGCCCGACTATAACATACTCTGTACCCTTAACGTCTCAGCTCGCATTTGCTCACGAGTTATACGCGCTCATCTCTAAGTTTCACTCTCTCTCTCTCTCTCACTAAGATTGACGTTCAATAGAATGCTGCGGTGGTGGGTGGGGTGGTGCTGGGTGTTTATTGGCCGTTTTTTGCTCATAACTTGAGTATCGTCCATCCGATCTTTATCATTCCTTCAGCAAATCGATAAAAAATCGATAATTTTATTTACAAGGTATCTCTAGAAGGTACGAACGATCTATATTCAAAACTGTAGGAGATATGACGTTTTTTCCAAATTTCGGGGGCGGGAGGGGGCGTGGCAAAAATTGAAAATAAACTTGATCTGCCTGCAAGTGTAAGAAATATATGCCCCATACATGTCAAACCTCTATCTCTTACCATCTCTGAGATCTCTTCGTTCATACGGACGGACGGACGGACGGACGGACGGACGGACATGGCTATATCGACTCGGCTGTTGATGCTGATCAAGAATATATATACTTTATAGGGTCGGAAATGATTCCTTCTCCCTATTACATACTTTTGCACAAACTTAATATACTCTATGTACCTTCGGTACAGAGTATAAAAAGTTATTATGAAAATTTTATTTATGGCCAATGAACTAAGAAAAGTCAAAACTTATACTTTCAATTGCCACATATCCGCATAAATGTTTCATTTTCATGAAAAACGATTGCGAACCGACATTAAAATGCCCTATTCTGTGAATTTTTTAAAATCGAGTTCGAAAGGTGAACTTTAAATGCGTGTTATGGGAGAACCAATTGTCCTAGAATATTTTTCTTTCGGATTACTATGCAAAATTTTACCATTTTTAAAGTTGTATTTAAGCATTCTTCATTATCTCAAAAAAAATCAATTTTGGCAAGACATGGGCCAATTAACTACTGAAGCTGTGACTTTCATTTTTTAGTTGGTTTTGGTCTCAGGTAGAGCGGATATACGACACAGTGCCAGCATTTTCCATAACATTTTATATCTGCTTTGCTTTATTCAACATATCCTAGAGAAACATATTTTTTCAATTTTATCAAGATGCACTATGGAGTAGGCCTGATAAACTCCGCACTAGTTTCATGAGTACCGTGGTCGAGTCCCACTGAGAGATGCTTAAAATAAAGCTTTTTCTTTAATAACTATTTAATCATGAACTGAACAATAGTGGAGAACGAGATGAAGTGGGGAAAAAAAGCGATTAGCTTAGTCAACAGATAGCAGATAAGGAACTAACAGTCATACTCAACAAGTGGAGGGTATATCGAGGAGAACTTGTCGTTTTGTAATCGTAAAGCGAGACAGGTCAACCAAGGCTCAACGAGAGCTCAACGACCAAACGTTTATTAACTGGAGAAATCCAGATTATCGACAAAATCCACTCAAGAATAAAAAGCACAGCTCCAGCGGCTTAAATTCTTTAAAAAATAATGAAAATAATAGCAGCACATTTAGGCAAAACTTGTTAGATCCATTATATGGATCCTTTAAGGTCAAGTGATAAACCAAATTAAAGGTATTGAGCCTTAGGTCATATATGTATTTAAATTTTATATTTTTCAAAATCAGTGTTGAGTCGCCGAATCATAGTTCTTTTCTTCAGGTGAAGCGCACTTCCATCTCGGCGGGTCTGTAAACAAGTAGATCTGCCGGATTTGGGGGTCGGAATAGCCATACGTAACGTAATCATAATCACAATAGGCCTATTTTCTTTTGAAGATGAAGATCAGGCAGGTTGACCAACTTTTTATGGCCTTACATCGACGCTGTTAATTTAATCGAACTTTGAACTCAACAGGATGGCGCCACAAGCTATTAACAGTTGATCTCATGCGCAGCAAACTTGATAATCGAATAATCTGTCGTTTTGGTGATGTTGCAGCTGCGATCTAACACCGCTGGAATATTTTTAACGTTAAAGACCGATGCACTATAGAACATTTTACCAATTTTCAGGCATCAATTAATATCTTCACAATTCACCAAAGTTTTTGGGTCTAGTTTATTGCTTAGTTATCTAATGTTAATGTAATGTAAAATTGGCTCAACAGCACCAAAGAGCGCCACAGCAGGCCAAAACTTCTCTCAATCTCTTGGCATGTGTTCTTATAATTTTTCGCACAAGAGAAAGGGACCTACAGCTTACGGCCGAATCCGAACCGCAATGTTTTAAAATTTTGCTTTTTCATGGCTAGTTACTTCACAGCTGGCGCCAATAGCTGGTGAAGGTGGCCGGATGTGTAAAAGGTATTTTCTAAAAAAAGAAAATAACTTTTTATTAGATGGTCCGAGGCGGAATTAAGTGAATTGGAAGTGGAATAGATGACTCTATAAGGTACAAAAAGTAGCAGACTGAACAAAATTAAACAGAAATTGGAGGGGCTTTGCTAAGTTTAATTTTCTTCACAGCTTGTTTATGATAAATGCCATACATTTCTTGTAGGGAGTTCTGAAAATTATGAAGCAAGTTTCATAATTCTCTGATCCCATTTGACCCCTTTTGAATAAATTATCCACTGATATTATAAAATCATTGGTTTCATACATACCAACCTTTAGACAACTTCAAATGTCGTCCTGAACTGGACTTTATAAACTGTTTGGTTTGTGTTTTTTAGGTCCCTCGATTAGGACCAAGAAACGAAGCTTCTAAGCTTATGACCTCCTGAATATGAACCGGGACCAACATGTTTCGGAAAAGTTTCGGTTAAATAAAGTACTAAGATCATTTTTATAGAAAGCCTCGAGTTCGATTGATCGGAATTGGTAAGTGTTGCGATTTCTAAGAAACGATTGAAGAGTTCATTCATTTAAGGTTAATATCCGAATAACACAGATGGTTTTTGGATGCGGGAACAGCTAACAATTCCGATTCCGCATGATTAGATCGAAAAACGGCAAGAGGCCTTATAAAGTTTAGCTCTAATTCCTTTTGCTAATCCATAAAGAAGTGTGAGTCCAAATCCTACTAACTCATTGCCAGCGTCTTGGCATCAATTTTGTTGGCTCAGTTGTGCTTTTGGCACTTAATTCATTTGTGAGTGTGACAAGTGCCGAGACGAAGCATGAAATTGAGAATGAGAATTGTAGCTGCTGACATTCGCTGACGACGCTCAACTTTATGTTGATTACCTTTTTTGATTATGTCTGAGAGAGTGTGTGTGTCTGTGTGTGTGTGTACGGCACACGGCACAAAGCCAGCAAAAACAATAAACATAAACCAACTGACGAGGAGCAGGAGCTGAAGCTGGAGCCGGAGTATGCGCATGAAATATGATTGAAGTCGGAATGAAGCAGGCAGCCACTTGAAGGTGGCCCATGTGTAGATGCCAGACTAAGCCACTGGGGACACAATTTCACGTCGAGTTGATGTTGTGTTGAGTTGCAGCTGGCAACAAGGACATAATCACTTTTGCCTGTAACAAAATTAAATCCAAGCAGGAGCCAACTTATGTCAAATATTCTAATTGCAATAAAAAACGTAACATTAACTCTCCGGGTGGGTTTAAGTGGCGCACTCTAAAATTGTCTACCTCTGTTCCTGCTGCTGTTGCTGCTGCTGCTGCCTCTTCTTCTGCCCTGTCGCTCTTTTGTAATAATCATCGAATAAATTATGCAAAAATCATTTCCATTGTTGTAAGTGGCTTGTCGTTGTCCTCGGTCTTGTCCTCGTTCGTTGTCCTTCGTTGGGGGATACATTTTGTATCGCATTACATTTAGAGGCTGTCTGCTTGGGGTTAGGAACGGGAAAACTAGGCACAAGACCGAGCAAAATATTGGCAACACTTGAATTTTTCATAAACCAAACATTTTCATCAACTCATTTTCGACTTTTCATGATAATGAGGTGTATGGAATAGTGCGTAATTAGAATATAAAGTGGATTGAGCTTACCTCGTTCTTCGACTGAAATTATTGTTTAATGACATTAGATACCAAATTTTGCCTTTACATTTTGTTGATAAACTTCTGAATTGCAGGAGCCTATGGTGTTCCCGATCATGTCAAACTACTGAAAGAGGGAGGTCGTAAAAAGTATATTAACAAACTGGATGATCCTTTCTTACCAGTTGCATTCACAAGCGACAAATGTGTAAAAACTAAGCCGAAACCTACAAACCAATATTATTGAAACCGAAAAAACCATACATTAAAGTTTTTGCTCTCTAGAACTACTTTTTCGACCGATCGTTCCTATGACATCTATATTCTATAGTCATCCGTTTTAGATCAAACTTGTCAGAATTGTGTGGTAGCATATAATATTGATCGGTTACAAGTTTGGAAGCGACAGCATTGAAAACAAAGAAGTTTTTCCTACAAAGACTTTTTTTCAGAACATTATTTTGCACACAGAGAAAAAAAATACGTAAAAGCTACCCGAAAATGTGTGATTTCTACACGTTTTGACCGGGATTTTCAACTCATAACGTTTGTGTAGCTTTTCTGCACGCCAAGTGTTGAAAAGCTACACGAAACGTGTAGGATTTTAATATACAAACGCGCCGTGCAGAAAAGCTATACGCCACGTGTTGAAATGAGAACGCTACACGTTTCGTGCAGAAAATCTACACGTCGCGTGTAGAAAGTGGGTGCAAGGCTGTATAATCCGTTATATCAAATGATATATAAACTATCTCTAAAATAGTCAGCACCAGTAAACCTTGAGTTTGTACTTCAATTTTGACTACTCGCATTTTACTTTCAACTTTTTGAAACGTTTTCCAACATTCATTTTACCTAAAATCAAAATGGACGAACTTTCATCGACTTCAGTAGCAGCCGAAGCAGCAGCAGCCGCGGGCGACGAATCTTATTCCGAAGACGCCTCATCCTCATCGACCACACTTTCCACTGCAGTATCAGTGGTCATCCTCATCCCCCTCATCGGATAGGGAAAATATCATCGATATATTGCATGCCATTTTTGATTTGGCCGATACGGGTCTAAGTCGTCAAACTGCGGAAATTTGCCTACAAATAATTGAATTAAGCATTAGCCCCAATTCTTTATCTAAGGTGATTAAGAATGTTCAAAAGGAGGAAGAGCCGCTGGTAGAAAATATTCAAAGAGAGGGTCAGCCGATGCTAGAAAATGATATTCAAATGGATTGTGTAGAAGAACCGCTTCATAATGATGATGTTGATGATTGAAGAAATCGTTTTAAAAAAATATATGGGTGATACCATAAAAAAATAATCTGTAGCTGTATTTTAGCGATTTGTGTGTTTTCCTTTTTCAATTCAATGTTAATTACCTTTAGGTAACAGAAAAATTTATAAAAATAAAAATAATGTGTCTGTGTCGTACAGTAACCTGTGGTAAAAATTCGTTGTCCCATTGATAGAGTTCTATGGCTGTGGTAATATTTTTATCACTGATCATTAGAAGGCTTGCCCTCTAGCCATTCTGCCATTTAATTAGAAATAACAACACAATTAACAGAATTTTTTAAATCAAGTGCAAAACGATACAAGGGACACAAACTACAAAGTTAAAACTTATTCACATTCACACATTCACATTGAAAATAAAAAATTAACTTAAATAAATGAGAAAAAGACCATAACTCGAACTATTCACTTTCTATTCAGTTCTGATTTAGAGCTTCATTTTTCATTTAGAATTTACACACGCGCGTGTAGGATTTCAAAATCCACACGTCGCGTTTAGAAAACCTACACGTTCGTGTGGAATTCAGACTGCTGCATGACAAATGTAGAAGTTATTGGCAAATAAGCTGATTTTCTTATGTCGTGTAGATTTTGCATTTGCCCACGCAGCATTTAGCTTTTCAACACGAGGCGTTTTAATATTAAAATCCTTATATAAGCTTATATAAGCATCAAAATCACTCAAAATTTCCGACAAATTTTTTTTGTGATTGTTTTCCCCTGATAATTCAATTGAATTAATGTTGTCCATTATTCGAGTGTGCAGAATTGATAACAATTTAATACAGTTATTTTTCTTCTCTACAGATAAGAAAACATTATATCTCGAATCAAGAAATATTCCTCATAGGTAAACATCGTTCTCCAAGAGACAAGGTTCTCTAAATTCTAACTCGTGAGACAAAAGTTTGGTCAATGCTGAGTTGATGTTTTCGATTTAAATTTCACATTAAATTCAGTTAGAATAAAAATCCCCAAAGACTGACAGTTCGCTCTGCATTCTCGATGTTGCAACTTTTGCTGGTGCTAAAACTGAAACAATTTCGCTTATCTTTTGCATTTTTGTTCGAAATTGGGAAACATATCTTTCAAAATAGCAATAACTTGACAAATTGAGGACCCGCCGCACAGTGTTTCGTCTAGACCAAGCTATCTGGACAAAATTATTTTTTTGACTTTTTGCATTAATTGGCTTGAGACTAAAAAAAATTGTTCTGAGTCAGGATCGGAAATGTACCGTTAAGTCGTTATGGATTAATTTATGATGACTAGAATATCTTTCCATTATTCAACGTATACACACCTGATCATATTAATAGGTACACACATCAACTCTGACTTTAAGGTAACAGAAAACAGTTTTATTCATTGTTTCAAACTTAAAATTTGTTCTCATTGGTTCTTAAACTATTTGTTTTTAATAAAATAAACTTAATTGTAACATAGAATAATAATATAACATAAAAGAGATCATTTTGTGTTTCAGATACGTTTTCAGTGTGATCATAATAATAGGTGCACTTCATGTGTTGGTAAGAAAAAAATTTTAATTACCATTTTGTGTTCTTTTTTTAGGTAAATTAGTAGTTCCTAACTTAGTATCCAGTGTATCCACCTCTATTTTTGGCCACTACTGCTATTCTTTTTGGCATACTTTTAATAAGAGCCTGGCAGGTCTCTACTGATGTCTCATACCATAGTTTTTGGACACCTTCCCATAATTTTTGTTTATTTGAAAATGAATGCTTTGCCAAATACTTTTTTTCAATGGGGTTAAGGTCGGGGGATTGGCTTGGCCACTTCAGAACGTCAACTTTTTGGTCCTCGAAAAATTTAGATAACAGCCTTGATGTGTGTTTAGGATCATTATCTTGCTGAAATACCCTACGTAATGGCATATTTTCCTCAGCATACGGTACCATAACTGTTTCCAATATGGATTTGTACTCTCCAGCATTCATTTTCTTCGTAGTCTGATAAATTGCACCTACGCCGTACCAGGAGAAGCAACCCCATACCATTATATTGCCACCCCCATGTTTGACTGTTTTTTTTGTAAACCGTGGATGGAATTCCTTTCCATTAGGGCGTCGAACATTCCTTTCACAGTCATTCCTAAACAAATTAATCTTGGTTTCATCGCTCCATAATATGTTTCTCCATTTTTTTCTCCCCGGTGCATCATACCCAGTCTTTGTGGTCCCTAGCAAAAGTTTGCCTCATGGTGATATTTTTTTGCGCATAAGTGGGACTTTTCTGGCAATTCTTCCTGGTAGGTTGGCATCTTGTAGTCGTCTTCGGATAGTTGGAGCACTAACTGAATTCCCGATTTCGGCTGCACTAGCCTTCGATGACTTAAATGGGTCCTTTTTGCTCAAAGTTACTATGTAGTGGTCAAGGGTTTCTGTTGTTTTTTGTGGCCTTCCACGGGTTTCCTGTCTTGGTTTTCTTTCTAATGCATTTTTAACAAAATTATGAGACTTGTTCATTAACTTGGCGATGGCTCGTAAAGATTTACCTTCTTTTCTCAGACTAAGAACCAATCGAGCTTCTTCTTTAGTACAATGAGAACTCCGACCCATTTTTTCTAAAAAAAATAATTATTTAATTCTCTGTATTGACAGGAGCTATACTTAATTTACCTTTAGTTACCAAAAGATCACTGATTACAAAATTATTCACTTGATACTTGTGAGAAACGGAGACTGTACCTATTTTTATGATCAGGCGAAATGTGTGGTGGACTCGCAATTTATAGAAATGCTTTGATATACGGGGCAGACCCTTTTTCAACTCTTTGTCACAGTGTGGCCAGACATTGACAACAACAAAAAACCAAAAATTAAAAAGTTGTCAACACTAAAAGTACGAAAAAACCATCTATAATTAAAAAATTCCGGTGTGTACCTATTAATTAATATGATCAGGTGTGTAAATTCTAAAGTACTAAAGCTACAAACTCAAATAAATACATTCTGAAAAGCGAATTTAACGCCAAATAATAAAATAAGCAGATTTTGGGAAGAATAAAAAAGTAATCGGCCCCCAAAATAGGAAAATTTACTTTTTGACATTTTTTGTACACATTATACATTTTCTCAAAAAATATAAACTAAAAAAATTAAAATTAAGATTGAAAGTTTTATTTCATTGTCCATTCGGTAAAATTTTTGTATACAAAGTTTTCACCAGTACTAAACAATTAGGTCATTACAAAAATTAAGAAATGGGTTTCGTGTAGAACAAGCTAGCTGCACAATATAATTTTATAATGTTAATTGAATCTTTGTAGTGTCCTGATCAACATTTGTAAGGAGCGTACCCCTGAAGACACACACTTCATCCCCAGTGGTTTTTGAAAGGTGTGGTAGTTCCATGCAAAAATAGGCAAATTCGAGTAGATGGCCACTGAACCACTTCGGGTGAAAAGATGTGAAAATGTTATTTTTTGCATTGAAGAGAAAAATTTGTATTTTATTTGTAGAAAATTTTAGGCGTGACAGCTTAAAAATTGAAAAAAGAAAAACAAATTTTTATAAATAAGAAATACAGTGTGTCAGAAACAAAAAGTATAAAGAAAGTATGATAAAAGTAGAAATAAAAACAAAGTAGTTGAACACTTTTGAACACCACCAAATTTATAACACACAATGTCAACAAACAGCACTAACATATACCAAAAATTTAGCCGGTGCATATGAGTGCATAATAAGTTATACTCTATCGAAGATTGAAAAGACGAAGAATTTGCATCAAAAATTAAACACAACTTTAAAAAGGCACAAAAAAAAAACCTCACATATTTAATCCCAAATTTTATCTCCATGAGAAGCACTGACCTTTAACTGAATCACTCATATTTACTTGAAAAAAATCTAGCTGTGTTTAGTCCAAATATAATGCTTTTTTTAACACTTGCAAATTTTGAATGTTAAATGCATTCAGCAGCAACATAACATGTTGGCACTTTGGAACGCTATTTCTAGAAATTAACGGTTCTTTTCCATGAAACTTTTTTTGTATTGCTATTTTCACATAATTGTTAACGATTTTGCATTGTTGTATTTGCTAATTGTAAGAATCAATTTTGTCCAGCTATCTTGTACTAGACGAAACACTGTGCGACGCATGTGGCACAGATTTCATTGTGGAAATTTTGATCTAGCCTAAGGCGTATGGGTAATGTTAAGTTCAAACTTTGTCCTCCTCGCGCCCTTTAAACTGTGACATTTTTTTCTATCAATCTATCAATCTATAATACAAAATTAATACGTTAAGGGGATGCCCTCTCTAAAATACAATTTTTACCTTAAAACGAGAAGGCTAACTTCGTCTGTGCCGAAGTTTTTATACCCTTGCAAATGCTGTTTTTGAAATGTCAGAGTTTAGGAACGCTTATATAAAAATCTAAAACATTTTTAACTAAAACCCATTTTCCGACAGATAAACATCTGATTTCGACCAAATTTCGCGAATCTTTTTGAAAACATATCAAATTAACAATCGCGGAGTTGAAGAAAGATCAAGTTTAAAACAGAAAAGTTTTTCTCTCTAAGACACATTTTCCGACCGATCGGTCCTATGGCAACCATAAGATATAGTCACCCGATCTCGATCAACTTTTTCAAATTAGTTTGAAAGCATTTAATATTAAGAATCACCGACTTTAAGAACGATTTACTTGAAAACAAAATAGTTTTTTTCACTAAGACCCATTTTCCGACCGATCGGTCCTATGGCTGCTATATGTTATAGTCATCCGATTTTGACCAAAATTTGCAAATCTATTTGAAAACATATAGTATTAATTATGGCCTAGTTTTATGACGCTAGCATTGAAAACAAAAAAGTTTTTCTTACTAAGGCCCATTTTCCGACCGATGGTTCCTATGACAGCTATAAGATATAGTCATCCGATCTTGACCGAAATTTGCAAATCAGTTTGAAAGCAGATAATATTAACAATGGCCGAGTTTAAGGCCGCTAACATTGAAAACAAAAAAGTTTTTCTCACTAAGACCCATTTTTGACGGATGGTTCCTATGGCAGCTATAAGATATAGTCATCCGATCCGGTCGGTTCAGCTCGATAGCTTTAAAACTGAGAGACTAGTTTGCGTAGAAACAGACAGAAAGACAGACAGACAGACGGACGGACAAAGCTCAATCGACTCAGCTCGTCGCCCTGATCAAGAATATATATAGTTTATGGGGTCGGAAATGAATAATTCTATGCATTGCAAACTTCTGGGCAAAATTATAATACCCTTTGCAAGGGTATAAAAAGCACCCTAATGTACACACATCAAATAAATTTACGTTTATCGAAGCTTCTACTATTAGAGGAAAACCCGAAATTAACCCATATATGTAGAGAGTGATACTCTCAGAGTATGTTTAATGCGTGTTTTAATGATTATAAAGTTGATTACATATTAATTGTGGTTATAATAAAAGAAGTGTTTGACGCGACAATAAGCTAGCGAGTATATTTAAAACAGTAGCATGATTCCATGGCAGCATTAGATCAACTTGGCGACTGAACAACTAACAACAACTTAACGACTTTAATGTACTCGGGTATGGACATGTTAACAGCACCGGCAACTTTTACGACTGACTTTGACAACTTAAGGACTGCGACTTTTACTTCTCGGTACAACTCGACGACTACCACGCAACAACTTAGCTCGACTCCGTTGACTCAAATGAACGAACCACTGCTCATAAACTACGACCAGGGCTGCCAGCTGGTCAGTACATCTCCACTTTACATATATTTGTTTCTGTTTCGGTACTGATAACCGGTTATGTTAATAAAGGTTATAGGGTTACGGTTATAAGAATTTTTCGGTTACGGTTACGATTACAAATTTGAAAGGGTTTCTAGCGGTTAAAGGTTACGGTTTCGGTTACAGCTTTAATCTCTGTTTATTTTAAAGCTAAGATACATTCGATATTCGCTCACAGGTTATAAAATACAAAAGAAAGCTGACTTCGGCTTCCTCGAAGTTTATGTTTCCCTGCAGCACGTATAATTTATATAAATAAAGTATTTTATTCGATGATATTATCGAAGATTCAGTCGAATGTGCAGGTTTCCCACAAAAATAGCAATAATAGCTAGCAGACAACTTTATGTTGTTTTTGTTGATTCAGAATGCTCAATTTGTTTTGGTGTTCTGATATATATGCAGCAAGTTTCAAAAACCATTTTGTGCTATCAAGACTTTTGTGCGTAAGTAAATTAATTAGAAAATATCTTTTTGAAAAAAAAGCTTATCTCATTCTCTGAAATTTCCTTTTACAAGTCAACATATTTACAACTCAATATCCAAACTCCATCGTTTCCACACTTAATACCTAAATTGATTGATCAACTCATTCGATTATGCATTTCAGTTTGTGTTTCATCAAGCAGAAGAATTCAATTATTCAAAAGCCGAAAACAAAGTCAAGGTAGACTTGGGGCTTTGGTTAAGGGTGAAAGGAAATGGTCAAAACAAAAGTGGGAAAAAAAGAGGTTGGCTAGATATTTTAATCAATAATTTCAATTTTTTTATTTTTCTCCAATTCTTTTTTGCAGCTGACCAAATGTTAAAGGAAACCTTAATATTTTGATTGATGGCTGTTTTTGTATGTGTTTTTTTTTATATATTTTGGGGAAGGGTTTGCTGCAGACACTTGATGATAAATTGTTTCCATTTATATGTACCCACACATATTTTGATATCTCCAGCCAATTTCCTCATTATGGCCAAGCAGCTTAATTAAATGAGCTTCTGTGGTTCGATGTGGTCACAAAGAAAGTCTCGAAACCAAAACAAACACTTACCCAACCATCAATGGCTGCCACCCTTAATGCAGGACACTCTCCACCTCCACCCTCACACTCTCGCTGGCTCTTATCATGCATGGCTCATTTTATGGACTGGCATTGCATTTAATTAAATCATAAATAAGCATAAAGCGAAACGCATTGACAATTAAACAAACATAAAAACAAACCAAGTGACAATGGGCAGTAACAGTAAATTGCTCACTCAAATGGCCAAAAACGTATTCGAAATTGCATTTAATTAAGTCAATTTTCATGTGAATGTGTGTGTTGCATTTGGCCGATGCAAAAGCCATTGCATACTTTTGGGCTTTGTGGATATGGGCTTACCGTTAAGGGGGAAATGCTCTTCCCAAATGAAGGATACAGTCACTTTGTTAAGAATTTGGTAAAGCACAGAGGGGCAGCACTTATTAATTAATTGGCTACTTTTGAGCTATCCATGATACAATTAATACAAGGTAGCGCAACAGGGAAACACCATCTCAGCTCGATAAACCGGACTGCAACCTTGAATAATAGAACCCAGCTATAAATAGCTAGGCTGTGTAATGATCATCAAGGAATCTGGCGAAAAAGTCCATGACCGCTTGTTGATCATCAAACTAATTTCGTCAAAGCAGAAGTTTTAATACACTTACAAAAGCTTGCTCCAACTGATCTGAACGATTGATATTTAAAGAGTAATAGCTGAATATCCGGCGACGCCCGGGTCCTTTAAGTGGATATGTTTCTTCTGAGAGTGTTTTTAATTAAGTTTTTACTGGCTGAAGGTCGATATTACCTATGAAACCTGTTCAAACTCACTCACAAAGTGAACATACAGATTTTTCATAACACAGCCTAAATAGTTTCTGAGATGTAGCCTTGAACTACGTTTGAATTGGTTCAGCCGGCTGGTTCGGGTAACTTCATAGTACCAGCCTACACATCAAGTTTCCAGATCAAAACTCAAATAATTTACGTTAAGAACAGATTTCAATTTCATAGTTTAAATTAATTCTGACTTTGAACAACTTTTAACCGGTTCGATACCGGCTCTGATCCAGTGAAATATCAAATTAAATATTACCAACCTACAGAACCGATTTCAAGTTCACAGCATAAATTACTTTTGCAATATGGCTCTGACCCACTTTTTAACCGAAACTGGTTTAAACCCGGTTCTGAGCCAGTAAAATATCCAACTCCATAATAACATACTGCAGTCTAAATTTCAAGTTCATACCTTAAATAACTTTTGGGATATGACTCTGAAACACTTTTGAAACGGTTCCAAGCCCATTTCTATACCGGATCGATACCAGTTAAATATAAAACTCTATATTACCAACCTACAGAGCAGATTTCAAGTTCATAGCTTAGATAACTTGTGAAATAAGCACTGAGAAAAAAAAATTAAGATTCCTATTGATATCAGCTGCTTAGAATGAACGTTAAAACATATGATATTTTTATACTCTGTACCGAAGGTACATAGAGTATATTAAGTTTGTGCAAAAGTATGTAACAGGGAGAAGGAATCGTTTCCGACCCTATAAAGTATATATATTCTTGATCAGCATCAACAGCCGAGTCGATATAGCCATAGTCTGTCCGTCTGTCTATCTGTCCGTCCGTATGAACGAAGAGATCTCAGAGATGGTAAGAGATAGAGGTTTGACATGTATGGGACATATATTTTCTTATACTTGCAGGCAGATCAAGTTTATTTTCAATTTTTGCCACGCCCCCTCCGCCCCCGCAATTTGGAAAAAACTTCATATCTCCTACAGTTTTGGAGATAGATCATTCGTTCCTTCTAGAGATACCTTGTAAATTATTTATCGATTTGCCGAAGGAATGATAAAGATCGGATGAACGATACTCAAGTTATGGGCAAAAAACGGCCAAAACATTACCCACCCCCCCAACAACAACCACAGCAACATACCCTAACCGTTCAACACAGGCAATCTTAGTGCGAGAGAGAAAGAGAGAGAGAGAGAAACTAGAGAGCGCACCGCGTTGTGCGCGGGGTGTTAACTGGCCGTTTGACTCCTGAGCAAATGCGAGTGTAAGGGTACAGAGTATGTTATAGTCGGGCTTGACCGACTTTCTTTCTTGTTTTTATATCAATCGGCTACAAAAAATATCTTTCCGATCCGAATAAAATTTCAGAATGATCAATCAATATCAAATAGAATTGGAAATTCGAAAAACAGAAAGCGACGGCATGCTTATTTTAGCTGTGACAGAGAAAGACAGTGTTGACATTAAAAATTTTAAGAAAAAGACACTGCACAAAGGAGATGAAGCCAAATGTGTATTAATATTTTTTATTTAACATTCGTAAAAAAAAACCTGTTGGCCAAAATGTAACAAAATTTACATCTGGAAAAACACACAACAACAAAATCCAATTTTTGCAACGCTAAACCGGCCAAACCTGCCACTGTGCTACGAAAAGATTCCGATAATCTTAAAAATATATTAAAGATATTATCGAATCTTAGTCATATTGGCGTAAAATTGATATGACAACATGTGGAAATGGCTGCCATTTGATATCAATTTTTTCTCGGTGTGGCTCTGAGCCCCTTTTAAACCGTTTTTAACCGGCTTCGAACCGGTTCACAGACTTCGGACATAGCCTGATTGACATGAACATACTGTGAAAATTTCGTGAAGATCGGATCAGCGGTATAGACGCCCATACAAAACAAACATTCATACAAACATACTTTCCCTTTTACATATACATACACAGAAAAAAAAATCAAATCCATTTCAATTTGATATGGGCTGGTTAGTTTGACCTTTTGTCAGATATCATTTTTTTCATATCATTTCTAAACTATAAAGTTTCTTTTGAACCATAAATAATATCAATTTCTCAAGTGATATCAGAAAAGGTCAAAAGGATATCTATTTAATTTTCGTAACTCTCACAAGGGGAAAGGGATGTATAGAAAATGAGAAAAATGAAAGACACAAATAGTGTTTCACATCGAAACTTCAAGCAATGTAAAGAAATATATAAGTAGGCTCTCAGCCATGTGACCACTCGCATGCCCGATAGCGCAGTGCGGTAAGACGCCATGCCAATTTTTAAACGTGCAAATGGTCCAAAGTTCGATCCCTGGTTCAAAAAATTAAAAATTCCTTTTTTTTTGTTTCTATAAATCAATAAAAAAACAAGAAAGAAAGTCGGTCAAGCCCGACTATAACATACTCTGTACCCTTACACTCGCATTTGCTCAGGAGTCAAACGGCCAGTTAACACCCCGCGCACAACGCGGTGCGCTCTTTAAGTTTCTCTCTCTCTCTTTTTGATTACTAGATATCTTTAGAAGGTACGAACCATCTATCATCAAAACTGAAGAAGATACACGTTTTTTCCAAATTGCAGGGGTGGGAGGGTGCGTATCAAAATTTGAAAATAAACTTGATCTGCCTGCAAGTATAAGAAATATATGTCCCATACATGTCAAACCTCTATCTCTTACCATCTCTGAGATCTCTTCGTTCATACGGACGGACAGACGGACATGGCTATATCGACTCGGCTGTTAATGCTGATCAAGAATATATATACTTTATAGGATCGGAAACGATTCCTTCTCTCTGTTACATACTTTTGCACAAACTTAATATACTCTATGTACCTTCGGTACAGAGTATAAAAAATACTTAGGTAAAAAATAAATAGTGACAATTGCAATTCATTTTTTTCTTTGCTTAATAATTAAATTATAAAATATCAATTTATTCTTAAGAAATATTATTTTGAAATGGTCGAACATATCACTTTGATATTTTCGGACAGGTCAATGTCAAGTGTGTCATTTCGGCTTTTTATTAATATGAAAAAATATAATACTGAGCCCCAGATCATATCATTATTTTTTTCAGTATAGTTATAGATGTGTAGATTTATAGGTAGATGTAGATTATAGATAGAGAAAGGTTGGTGGTGATTCAAGATGATTTTCTTGTGCTGAACACGAATCTGTTTTCAGAAATGGTCCATCACGTCGAGGGTTTTAGTAGTAGTTTGAGTTTAAAGTTGCAAAAAATGTGTATTTTGATCCTTTTTAGACGCGTTTTGTGTGGAACCTATTCTTTTATTTTGATTTTTTTTCGATATTATCGTTAATTACTATTTCTTAACTTTAAAATAAACTATCCCTAAGAATTGTACGATTATTTTTAGCGAAGATATACCATTTTGAATACATATAATAAAATAACGAAATCGAATACTGCCCAAATCTATGGCTCACAAAAACAGTACAACCGGCTAGTAATTTGTATAGAATTTATATGAAAATTTCCAACTACACCCATTGCATGCTTTGGGGCAGCAACAATATATTCGATATTTTGTGAAAACGGATACAATTACTAAAAATGGTATATATATTCATTGGAAAAAACGTAGAAATGTTTGGGATAGTTTATTTTAAAGCTAAGAATTAGATATTTACGACATTATCAACAAAAGTCTAAACAAAAGTATAGGTAGGAACCGTATACCAAAAAGAAATCGATTAAAACTCAGAACCTCTATTTTTAGAGCCGTTAGTCTTGGTACAGAAAAGACCGAAAAGAACCTTAACATTGTACCGGTACAGTTTCGGGTCTGAGCGTAACAACTAGACTGTAAATAGACTGAGCACTTGATTTTGAGAAAGTTATCTTGGCATTTTATCGGACCCATATTATAATATCACAAAATTACCTGGGTAACTATTTTGGCGGATATTTATTTAATAATTTTATCCATGTCTGTTCAAGTCCAACTAAGTGTGGAAATTAGCTCTGACACTTTATCTGAAAGTGGAAACGAAGTCGAGTCATATTTCTCGCACTTGCAGCAGCATTATCATACCTCAAAATAATCGATTTTATATTCTCTATGGAAAATACATCTTTTTGTTTATATTCAATCCAATTCGAAAATATAACGTCTGAACAGTAAGCCGAAGGAACTGTAACGATATCGTCTGTAGGACAACTCAGATATGTCGCTCTTGTTGGATCATGAAAATGAACCTGTAAAATTATATAACATATTTTTACATTAACTCAAAAGTCGTGAAAGTCTTAAAGCAACTGAACGATATGTATTTATATGAAAAGAATTGGGACAATACAAATAGTTCAATATCTTCACAAATCAGTTTAATGGCATTAAACAAGGTTTTCTGAGCTTAAATCGATAACAAAGATAAAAGTCGACAAAGTTTTCGGAATTGTAGGAGGTATCAAAATATCTTCCTGCTGTTCCAACTACCAAAGTGAGCGTAAGCTCCGCTGGAAAATCGGATGGACGCTAAAACGCCATACAAAAAAATATAATTTTAATCATGTAATAAATACAAACTTGAAAATATTTTATGGAAATTTATGTAAATCGAATACATCCGTATCTGTGTGTGTCTAGATTGCATATCCACTTTGTCAGGTCTTAGTCTAAAATTTTTTTTAAATTTTAACGGTTCATACCGGTAATTACCAGAACCGGAACCGGAACCGAAAAACGATTCGGTTTGATTCCCTGGTCAAAATATATATTTTTTGCAACTTTAAACTCAAATTACTAAAAATATCGATGTGATGGACCATTTCTGAAAACAGATTCGGGATCAGCACACGAAAATCATATAGAATCACCACCAATCCTTCAATTTACTGGAAAAAGTCTTTTTTTTGCTGCCTTGTGTAATTGTTAACATCTTCATTTAGCACGCTAGATGCTATCAAAAAAGTTTAATTTTTTAATAACTAATAATTCATTTTGAGATACAATTATTGAAATAATTGTAATGGTAATTCAATTTTCAATTACTCTTTTAATTACTTAAGGAAAAGACGCTATTCGATTTTGGGAACTTTGAAAATAACACTTATTTAGAAGATAAACGAATCGATTAAGAAAAACATAGTTAAAACGGGTAAAAATGGAAGAAATATTTGTTTTAAACAAGAGCTTACTCGTTTGGTTACAGTCAAGAACAAAAGAAGTGTGTGAAGAATTAAAAATATTATTTGACTATGCAATGTTATGTAAATGGAATGTAGATACGTCATGGTGAAATCAAATTGTCGATATTTTCCGAATGAAGGGTAAGTCGAGGTCAGATGTTGGTTGTTTTGAGCGGATAATACCAAAGACTCTAGAACTCAAAAAGATGCGAAGACTTAAGCAAGTTTAAAGATATGCATTATGCATATGCATTATGCATTAATATAAGGTTGTCAAAAAAGTCTTGCGGTATTTTTACACATAAAATAGTTCTCGAATAAGTGCAAAGCTTGCGTTGTATATTATACAGTCGTCATAATACAGAAAAATTGCACATACAACAATTAAACTACAATCTTTAAATAACTATTGCAGAGTATTTCAATAGAGGCTTTTTAGCTACAATTTGTTGCATACCTATCTTTTCGCTTGTACACCTTTGCTCTCTCACTTACAAAACTGAGAGCTCAAGGCGTTGTGATGCTGCTCTCCGTCGCCACAAAGCAATGCACACTGAAGACGTGGAACTGAGCAGACTATACACACGCACAGCATACTAATGTTAAATCGAAAATCCACAACGAAAATCCACGCAAAAAATTGTATGGCCGTTATGCATCTTTGTATTGTAGATTCTTTGATAATACGGTCTGATTACGGACTGTGAAAACTTCGGCTTTGAAGCTGCCTTTACACTTGTCATATATCTCCAAATAGTAGGTTGTCAAACTTTTCTAAAGAGAATCTGTTATGCTGCCTTTACACTTGTCATACATTTATAAAGAGACTCTCTAACTATAGTGTAATAGCAAATCAAATATCTCTAAATATTTAGAAAACTTAGCCTTCTTTGATGAATAAGAACAGGTTCTATTTGATAAGAGGTTCTCTTTAGAGAAGTTTGACAACCTATTATTTAGAGATATGCCAGGTGTAAAGTATTCAGAGAAACTCTTATCAAATAGAACCTGTTCTATTTCATCAAAGAAGGTTACATTTTCTAAATATTTAGAGATTATCGTTAGAGAGTCTCTTTAGAGGTATATGACAAGTGTAAAGGCAGCTTAAGTCAAAAAACTCGGACTTTTAGGTGTTAAGGAAATCCCGAAATGTTTTTTTTATAAACCTCGGCCTAGATCAGTTAATATTTGTTTCTTACCGGTATTTGTACTTTTGTTGAACCTATTTAAGGCATGGAAAAAGAATTTGGCACCTTTTGGTGACTGTAGATGAAATTCCACAAGGGAGCAAGAAACAGTCGAAGACGTAAGCAATAATTAATAATCTTATTAAAGAGTATCAATAATTCGTTTGGCAATAAAATGTTCGGTGTCTCTTTTGTTAATTTTGACAAAATCGTTGCCTAAATGGCTGCAATGCCATGTTGATTGACATAGGAGAGGCTTCCCTGACCAAGCATGATAATGATATGTTGATGATGATGATGATGATGTTGACAATGTCATAGATGACCACAGCCAGCAGAGTCAGGTCCAACAAGTGGAGGCCTCGCCGTCTGTGTGCGTGGTTCTGTTGTTTATTTTAATTACTGAAATTGCATTCGAGTGCCAACTGCCAAATGGTCAATTCCAACTCCATCCTACTCCTCCTCCGGCTGATGCTGATGTTGGTGCTGCTGCTACTGTTACTCACTTGTTTTGTTAACATGCACAGCATCGCTGTGTTGGTGCTGCTGCTGACATGACTGCATTTTGCTTTCATTTGCGTTTACGTATGGTTTGGTTTTTGGCCATTGCCTCTGGCTGGAGTTCCCATCCTGTACCTATTTCCCCTCCCTCACAAGTTCATGTATCAAAGTTTGTTCAGGTAAAATGCCGCCGCGCAATGGCCAAGCAATTGTTTTGAGTGTCATCATCCAGGATGATGATGAGAGGTAGGAACTGGAGCAGGACATTATCGATGCCATGGATGTGGAGGTTGGTCAGCGAGAGCGCGCGCTTTATGCAAACACTTGGCAAACAGAAATGAAAGCATAATATTGGGCTCGTACACCATTGAGGGGGGCTAGGGAGTAGGGGAGGTTGATAGAGTTACAAGAGGCCACACAACTTGATGAGGTTGCTGCAGGGGAATTCAGGAAAATGCATTCTGTGCGCTTACGGGTATTCAGTGCAAAATTTAAGTGAAATTGTGTAGAAGTGAGATAAAATGGAATCAGAGAAGCAATTCTAGTGAGATCAGTCTATAAGCTTTAGCAGTTTTATGAATATGACTTCAATTTGTTAACAGATTGTAACGAAATTTCTGTTAACTTGTGTAGTCATTACAACTTATCTTTGTTAGGTGATAGGGGCAGAGTCACCCCCCCAGTTGGCCAGGCACGCAGAGCGATAGAGTGGGAAGCAGAAGGCACTTCGCCACTTAGTAGATGAAATTAATCTAATAGAAAAGAGTCCGCCAAGTAATTCAGACAAACTAGAGAGTGGTTAAAGTCAATCGTCATCGCCCGTCATCGATGTATCGATCACACATACGTGACACTGTCCTCAGTATCGATTGCGGTTCCAGGGATCTAGTTCAAGGAGTCGGAGCCCAGGTTCGCCACAATATATTAGAGTACACTAGAATAACCATTTTAAAGTTTAAAGAGAATCTAACATAATAAACAATTTGGAAAGACGGTCCAGATCCTGCTGGAATATTATATAGTACAAGCTTCACATTTCCTATTTTTGTCTTGATTGTAAAGCTAAGGTCACACAGATAAACATTTGCCCAAATTTTAATGAAAATTTGGCTAAATAGACAAAATTAGGGAGCTTTTGGGCCATATTTGATCAACTTATTTAAGTCCGGCGAAATCTGCCATAATGCCTATTAAACCAAATGTTCATTAAAATTTGGGCAATTTATTTGCTTGATATATAAAATCCATCTCAATATTTACTCTCTACACAGAGACTAAAACTTATATCTATAAAAAGTAAGGAATTTTCATTACAAAATATAGTTTGCCATTTCCATCAGATTTTCTTACATCTTAGAAAACAAAAAAACCCCACATTTTCTTCCATAACAATAAACAAACAGAAAAGCAACAAGAGCATCGCAATACGAGACACTCAAATGCGCTTTAATTAAAAATTAAATCCTTTTTGCGCTCATAATTATGCAGTTCTCACATGGTGGTGGTGGCCCACTCTCAGCGCCTGCCCCAACCCCCCCCCCCCAACCATACTCACCCATCATCTTGCCGCTCGTTCCGAAATGGGCCCGGCCAACAGCCGAAGAGCTTTGCAGCTTGCTGGGCGGGGCGTATGAGTAATAAATTTGTAAAGCCCCAAAAGGGGTTGGCGCAAAAGCGAAAACGACAGCAAAGCCAGCAGCGAGAGAAACAGCTACGGCAACGGCATGTAATCAGTGAATAATTCAGTTATAAGAAAATAATTTTTCGCCAAACATTAAAAAAGAGCAAAGCGAAAGTGGCAGGCGGTAGGCAAAGGGCAGGCAAAGGGGGGGTGAATTGCCAACAATAACAGACAAAAATCTCGACAGGGTAAGAAAGACACAACCATGAAGACGAAGACGTTTGGCGTCATGTAAATAAGAATTATGAAAATAATAATGGAAAAAGGATTAAGACGCGAAACGCTGTGTGGTACCCTTTCCACAAGCCAAAGGCCTTGGGGCAGGGGGTGAATTTGGGCGAGACCGAGCAGACATGAAAAGAGCTGCAAAAATGTGGTAACTGTAAGAAGGAAAAGTTTAGTCGAATAATGGGTTCGACAGGAAAGGTACCATGTTCAATTAGCGATTGGAAAGGTATTCATTTTTCTTACCTAGATAAGGTTTAAGGTAAATGTAAAGAAAAATATCTAGGTAAGGTAAAAGGTATCCAGAATTTCTATTATTTACACCAGAAACTTTTTACTTCAATCGAGGAAAAACGTTGTCAATACTGCGGTAAGTACGAAAATACTTGATTCAAGTACGGTTTTTCAATCCCAAAATACGTGATTTAAGACTGTTTTGCGAAATATTAAAATCTTTTTAATCATACTTTTAGGTTGTAATGGTCTTAAGTACATCCTGATATACTCTGAAAACTGGTGCAAACAATACTTAATTGAAGTTTAATAAATTCTAAAGTCAACCCCAATACATTCCTGAATCAAAACCAAAGATCATAAACTAGGTACAACATGCACTTGGTTTAAGCTCATGAAGTTCTAAAGCTATTCCAGATTTTTTCTTAAAAATATGCATCTGTATTAAATCAAATAAGTTTGGAAAAATCCAAAAGAAATGAATTAACCAAAGACCATGATGGTATTACGGTAGATCAGAAATCTATACTCACTCCATAACCAAAGTGCTAGAACCAGGAGGTAATTTTAAGAAAAAATTCGACTCTAAATAATTTGCATTTTTCGTTGCACACTTTTTGGAGCTTGCATTGTAAGTCTATTTTGTCCTCAATTCAAGATATTTAGTACTTGGGCTTTTCTTAAATTTTTCGGCTTACCGTAAGTATAACGAGAAGGCCAAGCTAACTTCGTCTGTGCCGAAGTTTTTATACCCTTGCAAATGCAAATGTCACAGTTTAAGAACGCTTACATAAAAATCAAAGATTTTTGTAACTAAAACCCATTTTTCGACAGTTAAACATCTGATTTCGACCAAACTTCGCGAATCTTTTTGAAAACATATCAAATTAACAAACGTTGAGTTTAAGAACGATTAAATTGAAAACAAAAAAGTTTTTCTCACTAAGACTTAATTTCCGACCGATCGGCCCTATGGCAGCCTTAAGATATAGTTATCAGATTTCGTCCCGATTTTGCGAATCTATTTGAAACCATATAAAATAGGTCATCAGCGAGTTTAAGGACGCTAACAAACAAAATTTTTTACTAAGACTCATTTTCGACCGATCTGTCCTATGGCAACCATAAGATATAGTCACCCGATGTCGATCAACATTTTCAAATTAGTTTGAAAGCGTTTAATATTAATAATCACCGACCTTAAGAACGATTTACTTAAAAACAAAAAAGTTTTTTTTCACTAAGACCCATTTTCCTACCGATCGGTCCTATATCGGCAGCTATAAGATATTGTCATCCGATTTTAACCAAAATTTGCAAATCTGCTTGAAAGCATATAATATTAATAATAGCCGAGCTTTAGGACGCTAACAGTGAAATCAGAAAAGTTTTTCTCACTAAGACCCATTTTTCGACCGATGATTCCTATGACAGCTATAAGATATAGTCATCCGATCTTGACCAAAATTTGCAAATCTATTTAAAAGCATAGAATATTAATAATGACCAAATTTAAGAACGCTAACATTCAAAACAAAAAAGTTTTTCTCACTAAGACCCATTTTTCGAGCGATGGTTCCTATGGCAGCTATAAGATATATAGAGTGCAGTAAATAGAAGACTCTGTGCAAAATTTCAGCTCGGTAGCTTTAAAACTGAGAGACTAGTTTGCGTAGAAACAGACGGACAGACAGACGGACACGCGGACGGACAAAGCTCAATCGACTCAGCTCGTCGCCCTGATCAAGAATATATATAGTTTATGGTGTCGGAAATGAATATTGCTATGCGTTGCAAACTTCTGGGCAAAATTATAATACCCTTTGCAAGGGTATAAAAAGATTTTCATTTAGAACGTTTGTTCTCATTTTAATAACATTAAAAGTCGCTTTTCGATTCTAGATTGTTTCGTACTCAGTTTAAGTACATCTAAGAGCAGAACATACTTGAAATTGTAAGTACAAAACGGTATAAATTCTCTCCCGATCGACCTAGAACTCTGCCAGTTGTTTTTTCGAAGTAGAACAGTGCATCATGTTTCCCAAAAATTATACAGGGACATACATTTGCTGTGGCGTTTTAAATCAAAAATTAATTTTTAATGCTTATCTTTCAGATTTTTATACCCTGTACCCATTAAAAATGGGTAAAAGGAAATAATGAAGTTGTGCAAATGTATGTAACAGCCAGAAGGAAGCATCTCCGACCCTATAAAGTATTGTAGCGAATTTTTGTAAACTTGGGAGGTCGCCTTGTGATGGTAAGCTGATATATATATATATACATATGCTGCTGAGCTGCTGTTGCCTTGAACAGGTAGCGCAATAGGATGATGTTTGGCGCGGCTTTTGCTTGAAGATTGAAGAACCCAGAAATCAACCCTTCATTGCTCCTACACAGATAAAAAAATTACCCTTAATTTGATATGTGCTGGTTAATTTGACATTTTGTCAATTATCGTTTCTTCCATATCATGTCTAAACCATAAAGTTTAATTTTTCCCATAAATAATATACATTTTACAAATGATATTAGAAAAGGTTTAAAGGATATGTATTAAATTTTCGAAACTCTTCCAAGCGGAAAGGGATGGAATGATAATGCGAAGAAGGAAAGAGATAAATAGTGTTGCACATCGAAACTTCAAGCAACATAAAGAAACATATACAGCCATGCTCCTATTTTTGCTTTCGCAAACATTTTGAGTACAAATTTGTTCCCAAAATCGGTTTTAAATCGCAAAAGTTTTGCGAAAGTGGAAATGGGAGCATGGCTGATAAGTAGGCTCCATGTGACCAAACGCTTTTCCGATGGTGTTGTACGATAAGATGCCTTGAGATTGGTGATGTGCAAATGGTCTCGATCTTCAGTCAAGAAGGAACTAACAAAAATTATAGATCCGTGTCTCTCTCTGTATAAAACAATAAATAATAATATGTAGTCTTTGTACAATTATTTGAAAATTACCGGCAAATTGTAATTATGTTAAATATATCGATAAGTATTTAAGTGTTAAGGTATTTTTAAGACATGATGCGAGGGTCACACTGTAAATAGAAAAGGACTCAATTGTAAAAAAGCGAAACGAACAGAGAAAACCGCGAAAACCCTCGTTCACAAATATTTAGCTAAAACATCAAGAGTGTAAAATAAGTATTGCATTTACTGGACATTTTCCATTGATTTGTTTTTTTTGTATAATAATTAAATTATAAAATATCAAATTGATCATTATTGCTTTAAGCTGGTTAATTATAATTCAATACAATCAACACAATTCAACAGAGATAACTCACAACATTTTTGGAATAGCAATGGTATGTCTGGTGAGCTGTTTCGAAATTGACCACCAATTCACTCATCAGCAGACTTGTTGCTTTCATACTTAAACCACTTGCAAAATTGGCTATTTATCTGCCTACTTGGCCGAATAAAGAATCTCACTTTTTTTAAAATTCAGCCAGAATTAAAAGCCTGAAATTATGCTATGGGTTTTTGAAGGTATTAAGAATTTTGTTGTTGCTATCAATGTATCAAATTGATCTTATAAATATTATTTTGATATGCTCGAAAATTTCACTTTGATATTTTCGGACAGGTTATTTTTAAGTGAGTCATATCGGCTTTTTATTGATATGAAAAAATATATATCGAGCGCCAGATCATAGCATTTTTATACTCTGTGCCAAAGTTACACAAAGTATGTTAAGTTTGTGCAAAAGTAGGTAACAGCCAGAAGGAATCATCTCCGACCCTATAAAGAATATATATTCTTGATCAGCATCAACAGTCGAGTCGATATAGCCATGCCCGTCGGTTCGTCCGTCCGTCTTTCCGTTCGTATGAACGAAGAGATCTCAGAGTTGGTAAGAGATAGAGGTTTGACATGTATGGGACAAAAACTCATTATACTTGCAGGCAGATCAAGTTTATTTTCAATTATTGCCACGCCCCTCCCGCCCCCGCAATGGAAAAAATTTCGATATTTTGATCGGACTTAATTCCAGTTTGGTGGCAATTAATGTTCTTTCGTTGCCCAACTATTTACAGGGTATCACAACAAGACAAGGCCCGAAAAGAAGACCCGCCCAGACCAAAACGATGAAGACGTCGCCTCATTGTTGCGCTGTAAAAGGTTATGACGCTTGGCGTATGTGCGCCGCTCTGCAGGTTGTCCAAGGTGGGGGGTGGTGTAGAGTGGCCAGAATGCGGGGATGTACGCTAAGCCCACACGACATGCAGTCGCGTATAATTATGGCATTTTTACAGTGCGGTGTGTGCGCTGTTAGTTTTTCCTTGAATTTAATTACTTGCGCTTTTTGCATGAAATATTGAAATGTTGCCCAAGGGGGTGGCGGGGAGGGGGATGGTAAACTTTGCTGCATTTTTAATGCGACCGCAGCAGAGAGAAAACCTAGAGGCAAGCGGAAACATGCTTAACACCCAACCGCCGACGACACCTGTCTGATTTATCGCCAAAGACGCGACAATTTCCCACAGAGTCTCTCAGACTCCAACCCCGACTGACACATCGCCCCATCCCACCATCCTGCTGCCATAGGAAAAGTTGTTAACATTTTAGGCATTTTTTTTTTGCTTTTCTTTTTAATTTCAATTTTCTACTCGACAAACGGCCACCAAACAAATTTGTCGGTGTGTTGTCCTTGTTAGTCCTTTGCCCAGGAAGGGGAAGGCTCATTTCGTGTGTTGTGTAATTGTCTTGCTGCCGGAAAATTAATTTTTATTTATAAGGCCGCACAAGGTGCGAAATGTGGCAATTATAAGAAGGCGCCACCCACATCCTTAAACGTGTACGCTTCGTAGACAATGCCATTGCCATTAAGCAATTATATTTCACATAAAATTTATTGCATTTCAGGTTTTTATTTATACGCATTGCATACTTCTTGGCGTTGTGCGAGGGAGGAAAGAAACAAGTGAAAGGAAAACTTTTGTTTCGCTGAACAGAAGTTATTGTATTCCCAATGCGTGGGAGTTTTTAATTAAACGAAAATGCTGAGAGAGAGTTTGGAAGATAAACTCAGTAAGAAATCGCTGTAAAAGAGCAATTCTTCTTTATTTGTTTCCGGAACGTATAGCTTCTATAAAATGAAGACTGCATATGGCAATCTCCGTTTAAATTAGTCGGATTCTACAATTTCACACCGTTCCCTGTCAGGTGAAAATATGTATAATTTGACACAGGGCACAATTTGGGAATTAGGGCAAATTAGGCATAACTATCCGTACTGGCATGTTCCCACAATTTTTCTGAAAATAAAAACTATTGTAATTTCAAATCGTGTTCCGTTTAGTATAGCTTGTACTCGCAATTGTTTGGTACACGTACTGAACACACACGTGCTCAACTTGACGGCTATTTGACAAGTGACTTTTATGCTATATTACTGCATCAAAAGTTTTTGGCGTCAGTTGTTTGCAATCATGGAATGAGGCTCGCTTGTGAATCGTGTTGTCGTAATTCTCCTGTTGCGCCCATTAGAAATCACACCCAAAACTTTGTGTATCGTACCGTGAAGTTATTTGTGGATATTGATTAAATCCGGCAGTCCGCGCACAGTGCGAACGCCACAAGCTATCAAAGCCGTGAAAGATCGAATTCGTCGAAATCCACTGCGCAAGGAAAAAATCATGTCTCGTGAGTTGAATATCAGCAAGGACAGCATGTCGCGCATCATAAAACGTGACTTGGGACTCAGTGCATACAAGAGACACACCGGCCACTTGCTCACAACAGCATTGAAACAAAAACGCAAGACAAAATAGAAAGCATTTCGCCAGTGCACGACCCATGCCCACAGACAAATTCTGTTTACTGACGAGAAAATTTTCACCATAGAGGAATCGTTCAACAAACAGAACGATAGAGTGTATGCTGTGTCATGAAAACAACAAGAGTTCAGAGTGGTCACCATCCGGCTTATGTGATGGTTTGGTGGGGAGTCGCCTATGAAGGGGTCACCAAGCTCCATTTTTGTGAAAAAGGAGTAAAAACTTCGGCGAAAATGTATCAATCATTACATTACACGACATTACTAAACATGGCCAAAAGACCATTTACCGAACTTTATTTTCACGGATGATTGGCCTGCTGGTAGTCCAGACCTGAATCCATTGGACTACAAACTGTGGTCCGTTCTCGAGGCTATGGCTTGCTCTACTCGACACCCAAATATTGAGTCTTTGAAGCGCGCCCTTGTCCGAGCATTCATCTTGTTCTCCATTCATGAGGTATGCACTGCGATCGATAAGTGGCCAAAGACACTTCGGATAAGTTGTTCTACGATTTGTAGCCATTGAGTAACCGAATAAAATTAAGAAAAAAGTTTTGGAAAATATTCATTCATTTTCAATATACCCTTGCAAAGGGTATAAACCCTTGCAAGGGCCATAAACTACATATATTCTTGATCAGGGCCACGAGCTGAGTCGATTAAGCTTTGTCCGTCCGTCTGTCTGATTCTACGCAAACTAGTCCCTCAGTTTTGTAGCTATCGAGCTAAAATTTTGCACAGAGTCTTCTTTTGACTGCACGCTGCTAATATGTCGGAACCGACCGGATCGGATGACTACTTCTTGTAGCTGCCATAGGAACGATCGGTCGAAGAGTCAATTTTACAACTTTCCTAGTAGACGTACGAACTTTTCTAGTAAAATAAATGTATGATATGTGGCAGTCGAGTTTGAGCTACGAGACTAAACGAAACTTATTTGATTGTTTATTTATGTGCTTAAATTGTTGAAACTAATATTGTGACCAATAAAATCAATCAAAATGCCACGAAAGTCTTCAATGTCCCAGGAGCAACGACGGCAGGCGTCCGGATATCAACTCGAAATGCTAGTCGAGTGGCCGCTATTCGCGAAGAAAATCTAGCATCTCGTCAAGTATAGCGGGAGCGTGATAAAGACCAGAACTTGCAAGGGTATAAAAACTTCGGCACGGACGAAGTTAGCTTAGCCTTCACGTTTTATCCTACAATTGCCCTGAACATAAATTAAACTAAGATGCGTTCGAAAAGATTGAGACTTTTAAAGTTTAAAAGATATTAATAAATGAAGTTATAAACAAATAAAAATATGCTCTTAAAACTCCTAAGGCTGCTCTTGCCATGCAGTCAGTTTCAAAGCTGTTTGCTTGAAACTTGGCAAGAGAGCTTTATATTTATCTAGTTTTTTAAATATGTCAACATCACGCAGATCGGTCGTCTATATCATATAACTGCCCCCGGAATACAACGGACCCCGGTTCGGAAAAATCCCGGACATTCCGATTGCAGAGCGTTTCGACTCCGAACCGGTTTGCACCCCTGAAGAAAACACACATATCTTACTTACCCATATGCAGATGTCATCCATGGTATTTATCGCTGTTCAGTATTGTCATAATCATGGTAATGTAGTTATGTGTGGTCATATGTGGCCTTGAAAAGCAGTTTCTTAAGTATTTAGCGGTTTTATTACCATGAAGATGGCTTAGCTGCGAGTTGCGCTTATGCATTGATACTGGCATGATTTTTGACTTGATTGGCAATAACCTTTTTCAATTTTAACTATTTTTTATCCTCCCTGTCTGTCCCCAAAGTCTGTGACTCCCAACTTAGAACCGACAGCTTTGGCTCGCGAACCGAGAGCGGTTTGATGGCTCACGGCTCACGAGCAGAGAGACGGTGGATGGGTCACGGCTCACGAGCTGTATCTCACAGCGAGACCTGGCTCTCAAGAGCTTCGAGCAAAAAGCGACTCCGAACCCTGCCTATATGATGGCAAATTTCTATTTTACATATCATTTTTATACTCTGTACCAAAGGTACACAGAGTAAATTAAGATTGTGCAAAAGTATGTAACAGCCAGAAGGAATCAACTCCGACCCTATAAATTATATATATTCTTGATCAGCATCAACAGCCGAGTCGATGTAGCCATGTAAGTCTGACCGTCTGTCTGTCTGTCCGTCTGTCCGTCCGTCCGTATGAACCACCAGATCTCAGAAATGGTAAGAGATAGAGGTTTGACATGTATGGGACATATATTTCTTATACTTGCAGGCAGATCAAGTTTATTTGCAATTTTTGCCACGCCCCCTCCCGACCCCGCAATTTGGAAAAAACGTTCTATCTCCCACAGTTTTGATGATAGATTGTTCGTTCCCGAAAGTTTATTATAAGAGCCCATTTATATATATAGTTTTTCATATAATCACATAATTCCTTACACAAATGTTTGACAATTTTGGACTAAGATTATTCCTGTTCGAGTGCTGTTACCCTATAGAGCCTGTATGAAAATATAATAGTCGGGCTGGACCAACTTTCTTATTTATTTTATTATTCAGCGTATGTTCCAAGCATATGATTTCAAATTCAGCATATCATAGCCAAATCGTTTGTTGTCTTGTCCGCTTGATTCAATGCGTATACCCTATACCAAAGGACCTATATTGGCGTCCAGTTTTTTTGTTATCCTTTTATTGGTGAACTAAGTGGCTTTTAGCTTGGCTGCATTGGAAATGTGCAGATGACCTTTTACGTTTTAGTGTGGCATCATCACTCTCTCGCATTAGAGATTAGCAATAGGTGAACAGCATTCTAACTGGATCTTTGTTACTAAATCGCAGATGAAGAAATGGTTCGCCCTCTCTATTTAGTAGTTCACAAATTGCTTCATCTATCCAAGTTTTAAGTGTAGAGGAGATAGAATAATGTCTTCAGCACTCCAACAGGAATAATCTTAGTCCAAATTTGTCAAACCAATATGTAAACATTTATGTGATTATATGAAAAACTATATTTAAATTTCCCACCAAACTTTAGCAAAGTATAGTTTTCGGGGCATTAATGTTAAATCAATCGATTTTCTGTTAACACACTTAAAAAATACACTAGATTGTCGAAGTGTGCCTAGATATCCGCGAATAACTTCGTCATCAGGTAACCTAAAAAAAAAATATAAAAAAATACCAGATCTGTAAACCGCATTTCTCAGCCATCGCGTTAGATCTCTAAAACCATTGAATATAAAATATAAGAATCTTCTCGTCGCTGTCAGAATTAGCAAAGTTACACAAAATCAGATGGTGCATTCGCGAGTTATTTCAAGTTAAGTAAGCAAAACGAGCAACTAACGGTTTTTGGGCCATAATTTCAGATTTTGGGGGTCCCCGAGGAAAACCAAGTATGTGCATACGCGACCAGCTCTACAACGTGCGCTATGTCATTACCCAGGTTATTTCGCACTGTAGCACTGTGTTATAAGTCAACCAAATAACTTATATGGATAAACTAGCCAATTGCGCCAGCCAAGTCTATAAAATTGATGAGCTTGAGAACGAACTGATAATACTGATTCTTATTCAGAAGCAAGTTTTTAGCAAGGAATAATAAACAAGCTTAAGGAAACATCAGCTTGAAGTGTTGGAGTAAAGAATGAAGCTGAAGTATGGAGCTTCACAGGCAAATCTTTGAATTAATATCCTGGCGCTTGACAAATGTGAGAGAATGTAAGAACTGATTGATAAATGTAAGTGCCAATAAAAAACCAAATAGCCGGAAATATGAATCGAAAATTTAGTGTAAAGGTATTTTAAGAGACAGACGATGGTCACACTGTAAATAAGAATGGATGACTCGAGGAGAGGAGAGTGCAGTAACAGATAGTAAGAGACGAGACAGAGAGACGAACGAAGTATTGATAATGTAAATAATAAACCGTGTGTATATAGTAACTCGTGTAAATAGTGTGCCCGAAAACCCAAGAAAAACCAGTCGATTACAGTTGTAAACATTTTTATTTTCATTCCTTAACAAAATCGTTTTCAAATATACGTTAATTTTACGAAAATCAAACTATTGTTCGTTGAAGTATAAAAGATTAACGATTTGATTTGATTTTCCTTCCAGACCTCGTTACAACCGAACAAATCCCCACTTTTGTGCACATGTTTCTTAGCTAAGAAACCTCAATCAAACTTAAGTTCTCATTCAGAATAAACTCTTTGCTTTCAGTAATTAAAAATTGTATGCATCGACTTGTTCTCAAATCGCTTCATTCTACTTTTCCCATCTTAAGTCTAACTTGCATTGTCAGTTGTGTAAAAGAAAAAAAAAATTCCCCTCTAGAACATCAAAGAGGCCAATAATTTGCATTTGCCAGCCCGACAGCTCTTCACAAAGCTTCAATCCTCTTATGAGCATACACCCCCACCAGACTTATGCCACCCCATCATTTATTGCCCTGACTTTCAAATAGTATTTTGGGTAAATATTTATACTTCTTTTGTCAGCAATTTTTTCAATAACTTTTAATACCTACATATATCATGGGCCACAACAATGGACTTGGAATGAAAATTGGTAAATCGTTGGATTCGGTAGTCTTGGATTATGGGCAGCAACACAAAAAAAAGAGCACCGACCATCAGCATAGACTCATATGTGAAGCACACACACACACACGCAAGCGAATATCTCTCCCTTTATCCGGTCGTTGGTCGTTGTAATGAATAGCCTTCTGGCTGGCATTTCGTTTGGGCAATTTGAGACCGCACTTATCTGCGATTATGACTTTTTAAAATTACACTTTTCAACACAGAACATGGCACAACTCGCCCCCGCTCTCTCTCACTCTCACTCTGAAACAACGCCAATTTATTGATGCAAAAAAAAAGTAGCAAAGAATTTCCCATATCCATATCGGCAATATTCCAGCCTATACCTCAATTTAAAACAGGAAATGCCTCTTGAACTGGGTGTTTTTTTCTTGGGGTGGTTTTGATTTACTTTTATTGGCAGATTAAGTGCGTCAAAAGGTAGCGCACCCTCCTCCCCCACCAACTTTCTCGATGTCTGCAATGAATTTGGTGAATTATTGAAATTTTAACGCAAAAAAATCACGATAGACTACACACAACAAAAAACATATGTACGCATATGGCAGCGTATCAATTTTTATGGCACAGTCGAAAAGTCACTTTTGATGTTTATCTTTTTTGGGTTATAAAATAAAAACACTGTGGAAAATGGCAGTTTATAATGTGTCAATGCATCAGAGCAAAATGGCATATGCTGCATATATGATAAGCCAAATGTAAGATGAAAATAATAATGTGATTTTTTGGTTGTTGTGGCTTAATAATGGGATCATAGATAAAAGGTGCTGGAAAATAATGTTAATAATTTTGAATAAGATACTAACTTTTTAAGGGAAAGTGCTTTGTCTTAACAATTTATTCATTACTAAATTTATACCATATACCAGGCTGAAAAATTTGGTTGATCATATCATTCTTTTCAGTTTTAAAATATGTGCCGAAAAAGTAAAACCACGGTGCGTCAAGCGCTGATTATAAGAGGACATAGGTGGTGAATCATGAATATTAAGAATTGATCCCCAAAGTTGGTAAAATGAAAAGCCAAATTTTGGTGGGAAAATTTCAAATCACACGTGGCCAATCTTAAAAGGAAACCATTTACATCGTTTTGGATAATCAATTAGTATGCCAAATTGAGATTTTATGCCGTTCTTATCCAAACCACATCAAATGGTGGTGCCACAGGGTTGGGTTATTTTAAAAAAAGTTCCGAACTCCAAACCTCTGCCATTTCTACACCAGACTAGATAGAAACCTGAAATTTTGAAGGGATGTTCTAAAAGGATTTTTCCATATATTACGTCGATAGCTTGAATAATTTCTGAGATATGTCTTTAAACCAATTTTAGACGATTTTCGAACTGATTCACTGACTTAGAACAAATGAAAATTTTGTGAATATTGGTTTAGCGGATTAGACGCCTATAAGGAACAATCAAACATACAAACATATATTCCCTTATATATATATACTAGCTGTGCCGGCTCGCTTTGCTACGCCCCTTTACTATTTTAAACACAATATGAAGAAGTGAAGCTTGCATTACAATTGGCATCTATCAATTCTTCATGATCAATCTAAACTAAATTTAAAATTTTGCAAATTTCGCGATTTTGTAGAGCTTTTGATTTTCAGCATTTATCTATTCAGCCGTGATCATAACAATCTAAACTCATACAAAAATTGAGTAATTTCCGCAACTTTTTCGAACTTTTGATCTTTACCATCAGTCTACACCTCCTATTTACCACAATCACAATCTAAACTCATATATGTGGGGTTGTTATTTAAAGGATTTGAATATATTGATTAAAGTTAAGTTATTAAGTAGTGAAATTTGTCATTAGTTAATCGTCGTTGGATGCATCGGCACGGCTATCCGATGTCTTTTGTCTTTTACTCGAGCACACGTATTTCTTGGTCGGCTACCACGATTCCACTCCCTCCGGAATCGCTGGACGTCTTCTTGCTGCCGATCGTCGTTCACGTTCTTTTGCGTCGTTTCGTTCGTTTCGTTCTCTCGTCTTACTGTTTATTGGTTACGTTGTCTAGGGCGTTACATTGTCTAGGTCGTCGTTATTAGTGATGGGCATGCTTGAACCTCGTAAGCAAACTGCATCCCACATATATGACCATTGGAAATTTCGTGATTTTTTGGATCTTTCGATGTACGCCTTCTATTTACCCGAATATTTATCCATCTTCAAGACAATCTAAACCCATTAGAAAATCTTACAAATTTCGCGAGTTCTAGGACCGATTGGGCTACACTTCCCAGTTAACCGTCCACAATTGCCAACTATTAAGTCTCCATGATAATCTAAACTCATACAGCCATGCTCGCATTTTCGTTTTCGCAAAAATATTGAGATTTTGAGTCCAAATCTGATCCAAAAACCGATTTAAAATCGCAAAAGTTTTGCGAAAGTGAAAATAGGAGCATGGCTGATAATAAAATTTTTTAGATTTCAGGATTTTTGGACCATTTGATCTACAGCTCCTATTTACCCGTCAATTTACCCGTCTGTTTACCCGTCTATTTAACCGTCGTCATCGTTGTCATAAAGACAATCTTAGCTCATAAATGAATTTTGCAAATTGGGAGATTTTTTTGGACCGTTCGATCTACACCTTCTATTTACCCATGACAATCTAAACTAATTATAAAATTTTGCCGGTTGACATACACCTTCTATTTACCCATCGACAATTGCCAACTATAAAATCTTCATGATTATCTTAACTTCAAATAAAATTTTGGAAGTTTTTAATAATTTTGCAATAAATACTGATATTCCGGTCGGAAACAAATCAAACTTATCAAAGATCTTAAAAATTCAGCCGAGATATAAGTGGTATAACTAATAGTGTCTGCATACTGAGCACATTGCATGGAGTTTGATGATGATTTGATATGGAAATTTACACTGACCACATCTAACATGCTCTCAAAAATGTGGTATATCAAAAATTATACAAAAATATATTGAGAAAAACTATATTGGCATGCATTTTTATTAAACATTTGCTCAACAATATGAGGTTTAAAAAACTGATGGCGGTGATTGAAAGGCAGTTATGCTTGGTTCTTTTCCCGAAGGACGGAATTGGGTGTTTTGGGACATATTTCCGAATTCTAATGCTCCAGTATCTATCTTGCTATATTAATCAGCATCAGAACTTGGGCGTTTTGGTTAATAGGTATTATATGGTCCTCATGCCAGCTTTCATGCGAGGCGTTTTCAAGTGGGTTTCTTGCCAACTTCATATTAAAAATAAAAATTATATAATGCATAAGCTGTAGATTTTAGCAAATCGTTTCCCGTAAAAAATTTCATTCTTTTACGCTAACAATAATAGTTGTAATATCGAATAGTAAAACATTTTAAGGATTTGCAAGCCGAGGCTAAAATCTCTAGTGATTTTCAAAACACCCTCATGAAACATAATGCAGGTGAATTGCGACGGAAAACCAGGGTACTCTCAACGCAGAGTTGCCAGAGCATAGAAATAGAGGTATCAATAACTTTTCTAGTTTCGACAATTAATTTCAATTTTATTATTCTTAAAGTTTCATTTCCTTTGGAATCAACATTATTAGCAGAGTTTCCTACCCGTATTCACTGGAGAACGGACAGAACCGCACCCAACTATGCCTCACTGGTGCGGAAGGAAAAACAAGAGCGTAAGTTAAAGTCGGTCGTGCCCGTCTTTGATATAAATACCCGCTGCTCAGAGGAAGAAATCTTTCCCTTATGTTAATTAACAAAGCATTAAAATTAATGTTAACATATTAACATTATGTTAGCAAACAGCGCATGCTGACCCCAAATACATGACAAAAGTTGTGTTCCCTTAGGAACAACCGAAAAATATGCACAGTTTTTTTTATAACTCAGCTATTTATTATCCCAATTGAATAAAAAACGAGAAGGCCAAGCTAACTTCGTCTGTGCCGAAGTTTTTATACCCTTGCAAATACTGTTTTTAAAATATCAGAGCTTACATAAAAATCAAAAATTTTTCTAACTAAAACCCATTTTCCAATAGATAAACATCATCAAAATCATCAATCGCCGAGTTTAAGAAAGATTTAATTTAAAACAAAAAAGTTTTTCCCACTAAGACACATTTTCTGAACGATCTGTCCTATGGCAGCCTCAAGATATAGTCATCCGATTTCGTCCAAATTTTGCGAACGTATTTGAAGGCATATTGTATTAGTAATCAGTGAGTTTAAGGTCGCTAACATTAAAAACAAACAAAATTTCTTACTTAGAACCATTTTCGACCGATCGGTCTAATGCAAACCATAAGATATAGTCACCTGATGTCGATCAACTTTTCAAATTAGTTTGAAAGCGTTTAATATTAAGAATCACCGACCTTAAGAACGATTTACGTGAAAACAAAAAATTTTTTCTAAGACCCATTTTCCGACCGATCGTTCCTATGGCAGCTATACGCTGTAGTCATCCGATTTTGACCAAAGTTATCAAATCTGTTTGAAAGCAAATAATATTATTAATGCACAAGTTTAAGGACGCTAACATTAAAAACAAAAAAGTTTTTCTCAGTAAAACCCATTTTCCGACCGATGGTTCCTATGACAGCTATAAGATATGGTCATCCGATCCTGACCAAAATGCAAATCTGTTTGAAAATATATAATATTAATAATGGCCGAGTTTAAGGACGCTAACATTGAAAACAAAAAAGTTTTTCTCACTCAGACCCATTTTTTGACCGATGGTTTCTATGCCAGCTATAAGATATAGTCCTCCGATCCGGTCGGTTCCGACATATTAGCAGCGTGCAGTAAAAAGAAGACTCTGTGCAAAATTTCAGATCGATAGCTTTAAAACTAATAGACTAGTTTGCGTAGAAACAGACAGACGGACAGACAGACAGACGGACGGACAGACGGACGCCCTGATCAAAAATATATATAGTGTATGGGGTCGGAAATGAATATTTGTATGCGTTGCAAACTTCTGGGCAAAATTATAATACCCTTTGCAAGGGTATACAAATTTATAATAATTATAATATAATATAATTTGGAATAATTATAAATTTTTAAATTTAGGATCGATATCTTCCAAATTGTAGGAGTTATTCAAAAATTTTTAGTGTACCATTTTTACTCTACGGAGAAATTTACCTCAGTCGCATCCAATGACATTCAAACCAACAAAACAACACCAACTATGCTTTAGTTACTCCCAAACATTAACCAAATTATTTCCCAGATGTCTTAGAGACAAGTTTTTATCCTTTAAATTTATTTAAATTTACTTAAATTTTTTGTAAATATGTGTTGAAAACCAGAATAACTAATATTAAAACCAACAGCAAGCAAAAATATAATATCATCATCTCAAAACAGTTTTTTTTTTCAAAAAAATATTTCAACATGTATAAGTTTTTGCCTTTGTGGGTTGAAACATTTTCAATGTTTTCTATCTAAAAAAATTAAACTCTCTCATATGCAAATCCCCCATATGCCTATGTGTGTGTGTGTGTGTGTGTGCACGCATCATTTTCGATTTAAATATAAATTAATATTTTAACACGTTTTTGTAAATTTGATGAAGTCGACGAGGAGCCAACTCCCATACATCTGAGCATCCTTCACTCATTTAAATTTAAATCCATGTGTGTATGCGCCTTTGCTCATTTAATCTTAATTAAAAACCGGTTTTCGGGTTGGTTTTTTTTTTTTTTTGTATTTTATTTACCGTTTTGTGGCTCCAAAAAGTATGCTTGCTTGAGCTGAGAACTGTTACGTTTTATTGTTCAGAATGAGGAGGACCACAAACATGGCACATTTATTTAGTATTCATCATATTTCTGATTTATTCAGTGGCAAATGGGCACGCGCATTTATGCTTATAATTACAGGGAGACCCAAAGCTTGAGGCTTAGAGGGGTGGATGCTGGAGTGTGTGTATGTTTATTCATATGAAAACTGTTTTTGGCAATCCTTGTATAGTTTACGCATTTCACGGTTGAATTTACACCTTTGGGATTAGATTAGTGTGGAGAGAAATAGAAAATAGAAAATTCAAGGGATGGAAATTAGTTTTTCTAGTGTTGAAATGGGCAACAAAGGGTTTACACAAAAGGGAAATTGTGGTTTGTTTTTGTTGGAAATTAGGTCAAATGATAATTTTAAAAACAAAAAGACTTTTTGGATTTCGAAAAAATGGACTTGGTAACACCTTAAAAATCCGAGATATCCGGACTAAAACCCAATCCCAAGCGATGTCAGAAGTCCGTCAATCCCGGATTTTCTCGAACCAAAGTACAACAAAGCACGAGAGTAATGACTTGAGTAAGGAGTATTCAATCCCGAAATTCTTGTCTTGATCCCGAATTTTAGTTTGGTTGAGCTTGTCTTTAGCTCGATATAGGATTACTTCAACAAGACACGGGACTAGTTTCATCTTATTATTCGAGCTCGATTTGATATGAGAAGGTTCGACATTGACTTAAGCTCGATTTTCGTACTTGATTTGATATCGAAATCAACTTGTTGCAAGAATACCCGAGATCAAATTGAGCTCTATATTCAGCTATACTCAATGAGAATAAGGATTGCTGCAAAAAAGCCTAAGATTGACTTGTACTCGATATTTAAACTAACCAGCTTGAGGTCATTAGTTGTTTACATACAACTGTAAGAACAGGACACAAGCAACACCACAAAGGAGGCTGGTCGCTGTTTTGGCCCATCGGCTGCAATTCAACGCTTAAAGGAATCATCTCCGAGCACATAAAGTATATATATTTTTGATCAGCATGACGAGCTGAGTCGATTGAGCTTTGTCCGTCTTGTTTTCAATGTTAGCGTTCTTAAACTCGGTTATTATTAAAATTAAATGTTTTCAAAATGATCTGCGAAGCTTGGTCGAAATCGCTAACCTTTGGAGCGAGCTTTTTCAAGTGTATTAAAACTTCGGCACAGACGAACTTAGCTTTCTTTTCTCGTTTAATCTTGATTTTAGCTCGCCCTTTTTTTTCTGTGTAAGAGCATCATTATTTAATGGATTTGTCGGATGCCGATTCAATTAAGTTGCTTTCTTTTATACTCCAGAAGCAAGAAGCCATACCATTTGGTATGGCAGGGAAGCAAACAATATTAATACATTTTTTCGGAGCTCCAAATCGTGAGTTCGAACCCGAATATTTAATGTTCGAGGTTTTTGGGTGAAGGTTTTGGTTCGAGCCTTGGTTCAGCCCAAGCCTTACTGGTACTGGTACTGGTACTGGATTTCAGTAGAGATACACTTCTTCATCGTCAAAACTTTCGAGCTCTTGTTTATCCTCCTGTTGATCAGACGTCTGTACATCTTCTGTAGCCACCCAATCTTGATCAACTTGTTATAGAGCAGCTTATTCTGGATCTTCTTCCCCTGGAGCTGCTACCTCGCCATTTGCTTCTTCTGGAGGTGGTCGACAGTTAGCTTTAAGTGGTTTACATCAATAAAATATCAAAATCTTTCAAATGTTTATTTTATTCGGTTCTCTATAAGTGCCATCAAAAGCTCCAATCATGCTAGTAATTGCTTTACTTTGGTAAGCGTCAAAAACGCGGAGATAGCTTTAGACATCTTCTGAACGTGAAATCGAGTATATAAATAACAACGCTTATTGTGGCAGTTTTTTTTGTTAATTGTTATTGTTCTTAAAAGATTGAACTTAAACTATATTACACAGGTCAACAAAATGGCCATCTTTGTGAGGTGCAGCCTTGTTGTTTGAAAATATGATAAGTTTATGTTCACTGATTAAAAAACTTTCGGTTTATCTCCATCAGCTCTTGTTTTCAAGATATTGCGGAAAACGAATTTTCTGAGTGTTTGGCGACAGCGCAAATATCAATAAAAATTGGCCTCTTAAAACAGACAACTTTAGATTTGTGGCATTTTTTTTAGCCATCTGATCATGTAGCCAAACATTTGATCTAATTTTGTGATTTTTATGGCATTTAAATCAGTTTATTTGGCAAAGTTACAGCCTGTTTAAGACGAAAATACATTGTTATGTTTATGGGAGTACAACTAGATTCGTACTTCAATTTTTTATAGGAACAATAAAGAGGCTACTTGATTCAACATAGAATTTTTTAAAAATAATGGCAAATGCTAATAAATAACATCTAGGGAGTACTTCGTACTGTTACTTCCGATAACGACGAGAGGAGTCTAATATATTACCTATATAGGTAATGGTTTGACTGATTTAACGCGATGGCTGAGAAATGTGGCTAACAGATCTGGCATTTTCAACTTTTTTTGGAAATTTTTATCTTGGCCACCACTGGCTTAACTTTTCCTATTCCGACATACCGTTTGACAAAGTCATTTCTGAGTACACATCGAAAATCTAGTATTTTTTTCAGTGTGTTTACATATTAGTGGCAGCCTTAACATAAGTGCCTCTATAAATATGCTTTAATAATTTTTATTATTTATTATTTTTAAATATATCTTTTTTAAGCATATTTTCGCTGTAACACTGTGTAATTAGGCTTAATTAAGACTTGATTTTACAATTTCGATAATTAGGGGTGTAGCTGTCACTTAAGTTAAGACTTTTGCATCATAAGCCAAGCAACCGATCAAGTGCCTTTCTATCGCAAGCATAAGAAAATACATTTTTATTCCTGAGCTTCGATAAATTTAAAACACAAACAAATATTCATTTATTTTTGTTAAATCTTACTGTTAAATGTTCTGACCCACCAATATGAAATCTCATTAGTTATGTACACTGGCTGGTTATTAAAAACTTTTGCTCAAATCCCAAATCCGGAAAAATAAACGTACACCAAAAAGTGTAGTCTCAACCTGACCCTAAATAAGCATAAAAACTCTACCGAAAATCAAATTTGCTTCGAATAAAACGCACCTGCGGGGCCTATAGCACGGAAATCAAGAAAAACACGCAAAACAATTATTCTTAAGATATCTCAGCGGCAACATTAAAAGCCAATTCCAGTTGATGACAATAGAAACACAAGCGCAACACCTGCCCCCAGGGCGCCAAAAGGCGGCGTCCCATCAAAAATGCAAAAGAATCAGCAAAGCAAACAATGAGCCAAGGCAAACAACAAACCGCCAAAAGTCTGTTGGTTTCTTTTTTGTCCTTTTTAGGCATTGACATGAAAAATAATGTCACCCTCAGTTGCTGTCGTGCCCTCGCGACTGTTTCGCATTTTTAAATGCGTCTTGTACAGGAGAGATCGTGTTCTTGGGATTTTGCTAACGAATTTTTGTGTCAACGCCGCATGATGTTGCCCACCGCAGGCGCTTTTCAGACATAGGCAAATGGGGCGGTAGATGTCTGGAGTTTCGAGGCTTATTAGGCTTGTCATAAGTTTGTGGTATATGTATGCATATAACTTTGTATCTAGTTGCATAACCAGCGACATTTTTTAAAATATAATAAGGTGTCACATTGGAAGAGCTTATGGCAATCTTAAACGGGCAATCTTGGGGTGTGTTGGCAAAATACCTGCTGGATGCTCACAAATACAAGGCAAGAATACAGCAGAAAAGATTCAAAAAGAGAAATCTGATAGTTGTTTTGTTCGAACTTGAACATGAGACTCCACGATCCTAACGTTGCGTTACATGGCATAAACCTATCATTCTTTGTAACATTAACTCGTTAGCCTTTGTCGCCAATGTCATAAACATGCCACCTTATGTAATAGTATTAAATATTAATAGCCGCAGTGACGAGGATCAGCCCAGCCCAGCAGACACACCACTTGAAAAGGATCAACCATGAGAACATACTTGAAAAGGTCATCCGGTCCCCACCACTTAATATGCATCGTGTGAGGCAATGTGTATTCTTCACACGAATGCATTTTTATATTTATACACACGCAACTATCTTACAAATACTGCCTTAGTTAAGTTAGGGAAGATAAGGGATGATAAATTCTAAATAAAAGATAGCTGGCTCACACTGAGCAAGTCAGTACGAATCAAATCTTACAACCGTGCTCATCTAAAAGTGTACAAGTCTATACAGTTTTTATTAATTATTGAAGCCCTGGACTTCATCCTGAAGAGTAAAAGATCTACTATCGCACGCTTACTTGGGTGGCTAAAACAGGATGAAGAGCTTTTAATACCTCTTACAATTCAGAACACTTTGTCGAATTTTCATCTTTATTATTTTGTAAACGTTTTATACTTAGAAAAATCTTAATAGAGCCATCCCAGCAATCATTTTTTATCGCAGAAGATAAGAATGCGATTCTTCCAGTAGGTATCGCTTTACTCTAGCGATATCGCAAAGCAATCGCATTCTCATCTCCCTTCGGGAAGAAGTGTGCCACTCTGCGAAAGAAATCGTTTCTTCTGGGAGATAGGGAAACGTCTCTTCTCAGAGATTAGAAAGCGTTTCATTCTGGGGATAAGAAAAAGTCCCTTCGAAGCGATAAGAATAACGTGTCTAAAAAAGCTCTAAAGGGATCAAAAAAGCGATTCTTCCTGGAGATAAGAAAAAGTATATTAATATTATTCTGGAGATAGGAAATCGTTTCTTCCTGAAGATATGAATGAGTGAGAGAATAAGATTTTTTATTTGTATTATCCCGAATATTTTATTATTCCTAAAAAACAACAAATTAATCAAACTTATGATTTTGTATATTAAAAATTTTTTCATCACTCTGCGGGGATTCGTACTCGGAGGCTCTAGGACTGAAACACGATAGGAACAACATTTTAGACGGCAGCGCCACTGCATGTGTTAAAGGCAAGGCATCTCAGATGTTACTTGTATTGAATAAGATGTACTTGTATAGAAGTCTATATTTGCTTGCTTGTAATTCTCAAGAACGAATTACATACTCAGCAATAGTGCAATTGAAAATAGCGACGAATCGCCATAGCCCAGATTAGATGATAAAAATGCGAGGCCACTTTAAAAAGAATCGCTTTCATGTCTTCAAGATGATTTTTTAGGGATATATCTTCAATTTACCAATTGGATGAAAAAACGAGAAGGCCAAGCTATTTTCGTTTGTGCCGAAGTTTTTATACCCTTGCAAATGCTGTTTTCGAAATGTCAGAGATTAAGAACGCTTACATAAATAAGGCGCTTATATTTAATACTAAGAATCACCGACCTTAAGAACGATTTGCTTGAAAACAAGAAATTTTTTTCACTAAGACCCATTTTCCGACCGATCGGTCCTATGGCAGCTATAATATATAGTCATCCGATTTTTCCCAAAGTTTCCAAATGTGTTTGAAAGCATATAATATTAATAATAGACGAGTTTGAGAACGCTGACATTAAAAACCAAAATGTTTTTCTCACTAAGACCCATTTTTTGACCGATGGTTCCTATGGCAGCTATAAAATATGGTCATCCGATCCGGTCGGTTTCGATATATTAGCAGCGTGCAGTAAAATGAAGACTCTGTGCAAAATTTCAGCTCGATAGCCGGACGGACAAAGCTCAATCGACTCAGTTCGTCGCCCTGATCAAGAATATATATAGTTTATGGGGTCGGAAATGAATATTCCTTTGCGTTGCAAACTTCTGGGCTAAATTATAATACCCTTTGCAAGAGTATAAAAAGCGATACCATATATCGCTGATTTATCCCTTGTAAGTTAAAAATGCGATACCATATGTATTTTGATTGTTTAATCGCCAAACTATCACCAAACTCTCCGCTTAAACTATCGCCAAACTCTCTGTTTGACGAGAGAGATAAGAAATACGACAAAATGTTTCCAACTTAAGAAACACTATTTTTGGGTTTATAATACAAAAATGTTCGCAATTTGGTGTTCTAAATGGTGGACAATTTTACACATTGACATCTTTTATACTCTCCGATTGAGATGAGATTATGTCGTTATTTCGTTTTACTGGTTCATTTTCATAATCCAACAAGAGCGACACATCTCAGTTGCTCTGCAGACGATATCTGGAAAAGATCCTTCGGATTTCTGTTAAGACATCATATTTTCGAATTTCTTTAATTAGCATTCGAAAAAATATTTTAATGGATGATTAGAAACAAGAATTATTTTCGAGAACTTCAAATTCTATTTTTACACAATCGTTTATTTGGAGTAATAACAATATTAATGTAAGTGAGCGATATCGACTTTGTCTCTACTTTCAGATAAAGTATGTGCCAGATCTACATTCTTCATTTATTTGCACTTGAACAGAAATTTATAAAATTCTTAATAGATAGCTGCCAAAGTAGTTACCCAACAAATTTTCTGTTCAGAAGTTAGAGTAGTATTTTAATATGGCTGAGAAAATGCCATCTTATAGCCTATTTCCACTGGCTTCATTTCTTATCATTTTCATTTCTAATAATGATGCTGTTTCCATTGACAAATCTTCACCATTTTGATATTCGCAATGCCACGTTGACAAAAACAGCTGAATGGTTTGATTTAAACAACAGGCGCCACTTTCAAACTCACGGGAACTTTTTGCAATATTTACCCAAAAAAAGACATACCCGGCAGGAAAGCAATTACCCTGGGCGAACGCATTGTTAACGGCCTATTTTAAACAAAATTGCGCCTACTTTTTAAATTCATATCAACAGTTTATTGGTGATGACACTTTCTATTTCCAGAGAGTAACGAGTAGTGCCAGAGAGTAGCGAGTACTTTTTAAAAAAATACCGAATTCCTTCGTGGGGAATGTCATCATTTTTGAGAAATGAAAGAAATGAAGGGCAAAATGCAACAACAATTTGTATGGAAGAAATGATATCATTTTCTTAATTTCTTGTCATTTCAAGAAATGAAGCTTCATTTCTTTGGTGGAAGTAGGCTATTATACGTATAATGCCATATATGACGTAGAATTGCCTTTGTGGTCTTGTACGGAAATTATACCGGTACAATGTTTAGATTCTTTTCGGTCTTTTCGGTTCCAAGAATATCGGTTCTCGGATACCAATATACAAAAAATTTAAAAAAATGGGTTCCGGTTCTAATTCTAATTGAATGACTAATGATTTTTAATCGGCTCTTTTCGATATACGGTTTCGGTTTGATTCCCTGCTGAGTTTTCAAAGCACTCTGCTCTAACTGCACAATTGTTTTTGTAAATCACTTAAGCATTGGCTGTTTATACAAATTCACACACATACAGCACTCGGTATCGTTCCTCATTGCTCGAATGCAGTAATGGTCAACCATTTAATAGTGTACCGCAAAGCTCCCAAATGAGTGACTGAGCTTGCGCTTAGATACTCCGCACAAGAGTAAGCGAAACGAAACGAAAACTCTAAAGCTCGCATGTGATACACTCAGGGAAAAATGACATAGTAAAATCTATAACAATCATATTTGATTTTACTATGCAATTTTTGTATTTAAATCAATTAATATGCACTTTGATTTAACTAGAATCATATTTAATTACCAAATTTTTTTGCGCCATTTATATGAACTATTCGGTGAATTCGAACTTGAGAATTACAAGTGGTCTGATGTTCTTAAGCAAATAGTAGGTTCAATTCAATACAAGTAGTATCTTAGAAGGCTTAGAAGGCCAGAGCGCGCAATAGCACAACCGGTAGAGAGGACGTTCCAATTGTGTTCAGACCAAGGGTCCCGAGTTCGAATCACCGCAGAGAGAGTAAGTAAACATTTTTAAATACAATTTAATATAATACGGTGTTTTTCAAGACTCCAACTGGTGGTGGCTTCAATGTGGGGATTCCTACGCACATTGCATAAATGAGACCACTTGAAATTCTCAAGTTCGAATTCCGTCCATGATTAATATAAAAGCGGCAACTGAAACTTGCACAGCAAATTTACTATTTTAATGGTAACTTTTACTGATAACCCATTAAACCAAAAAACAATTACAAAATATATTTTCAATTGTAACGTGAAGGGTACTATTTTAATGGTACAAAGCCACCGCAAGCCGCCGTTCAAAAGCAACAAAAAACACATACACAAAAATTACGGGAGAGACGACTTCTGCTTCTTAGAAGATCCTTCAATATTTGTCATTGAATGAAGGATAACGTAAATTTAACTAGTTAGGCCAAAGCTTTACAGGGGCAAAGAAGAGGATTTCATTTCGATTTTTGGATCGCCTCAAAGGACTAGAAAGCAGCAGCCATCGAATTTTGAGTAAAACCTAGGGTATACAAATGTCAATATTTTATTTCACCAACCATCATTTCCTGTACCAATGATTGTTATTTTTGTTGCTGTTGCTTTTTAGTTGCGTCGCCCAGGCAGAGCGTGTGGCTCTAATGGGCGGCACTTGTAAGCCTCCATTGCCTGGCCTAAGGGCAGCCTGACAGACATCACCCACCCTCCATTACCTCCTACTCCCCCCTCACTCGCTCTATATAATTGTCACCATGGGTGTTGGTTGTTTGCTGTTGCCAACAAAAAAAAAAAAAAAAAGCAAAGCTCCAGGCACAAAGTTGAAATGCCAAAACGTTTAAGCGCCAAATTGCGGCAATTAAAAAACGAAGCTCGTTGAGTTCTTCTGCAATTGCTTTTTCAAACAGATGCCAAAAGGCTGATAAACACTTGACATGACCGAAAATACCAAAAACAAAAAAAAAAAAAAAGAACTTTCCCAAAAACACGATGTCAGAACCAATTTATATGCAAATATCGCAGTCGCTGTCGACTGAGATGTGGACGGCGACGTTCGCTTCAAGTCAATTGATGAATTTCATTGCATTTATTTGGGCATGAAATATGTTTTATGGGCCACGTTGTTGCCGCGCTTAACCCTTCGTTGACCAATGTGGGCAACACTTTTTGAATTATGCATAAAATGTGAAAATGAGTTGCGGCCACTGGCAAATGAAACTTTACAACAGCATTTGAATATCAAAGCAAAGTTTCAACTTTTCCGCTTGTGAAGTGTTTCAAAATTCATTTAAATTATAATCGAAAATTTGTTGAGTTTTTTTTTTATTTTGGCAATTTGATGAATAATCTGACAGATGAAGGATTGGAGTGTGATTAATTCAAAAATGCAAAGAGTTCACCCCGGTGTTTCCCGCAGAGAATTTGAAAGGTCGGTGAACTAAGGATCAGGCGCGAACAACGAAAATCTAGACTTTAGACTTGAGTTTAAGTGGCCTTAGGTTAATGAAACGATTTCTGGGACACTAAGAATTGATTTTAAGTTGGAATTTTGTTGAAAGAGATATCCGTGACACCTTCGATGATGATTCGCAATTCCATTGCCTAATATTGGCTTGGCATTGTAATTGAAAGTCCAACTCAAACCAAGATCTAAAACCATATATAAAAAACCATTAAGAATCAAAATCTAGTTTGAAAATCAGAACCTTAACCTTAACACAAACAAAAACTGATTAATTAATCAAGAAACTGACTGATCAAACTGCCCTCGTATCTATGTACGAGTATCTCCTTAAATTCTTGTAATTCCTAGCTAAATTAAAAAAATCCCTAAGAGAAAACAACCGGACAATAAATGGGGAAGTGGCTTACAAATAAAAGCCAATAGCAAAATGTTAAACGAAAAATATTTCCAACTCATTGATTTGCTTCCACTTCTTCCGGGCTCTCTCTTTTTCTGTTTCTCTTTCTGGTGTTTGCATAAAAAATAAAGGAACAACCGCCCCGCCACAGTCTATGAAATAATGAACGCATGAATGATTGCATACTTTTTGGCTGCTCGCCCGCTACCAAAATTTTTTCATTGCCATTTCTATTCGGTTATGAAAAAATTCCCAAAATCGGTTAATGTTTATTGAAAAAGCATAAAATTCGTTCTACCAGAATGGAAAATATGCTTTTGATACAATTATTGTGCCTATCTGCAGGCGCCGGACCACGCATCCCCCTGCAAAGTGCTCTGAACCCCTGCCTTAAAAATATAAAATTTGTGTTTTTCTTTTTTTTTCTCGTTTGAGTTCATTTTGTGTGCGTTTCTTGGCTGGCGGCGTTTCGTTTCCTCCTGCCTGCAGTTATATGGGTCGCTTGCCGTTGATAACAATTCTGGATAATATGCGGCAGCAATTCTGCCCTAGGATTTGGTGGCGGGATATTTACGGGGGTGTGCAGCAGTGTGTAAGTGTGTGTGTGTTTGTTTGTGGAGAAAGCGGAAAGCAATTTCATGGCCATGAGGTGGAACAATGTTCGAAAGATGCTCATCGCATGCTTTTAGTTTGGTTATTAGCATACGTGGCATTTGTTGATCATCGATTGGAGTGCAATATGGGGAATGTAACATGAACTTGAAAAGTTGTACATGATTTTGTAAATTAATTGCTAAAACAATATTTTATCCCTTTACTCTTGTTTCTCAGCGAATTCTGATTGTTCAACTTTCTGCTAGAAAATTTATGAGAAACTTTAAATCAATTTTGAGAAGAAAGAAAAAAAAGAAATTCAAATAATGTTTGTTACAGTTCCTTATATATTTTGAAAGAAGCAAAGATTTGCATTTCGTTTAAGAATTATTCTTAAAATAACTTAACTTAATTCTATTCCTTAGTATAGGAGACTATATGTCGATAATTGCTGCTAAATTTTATTGTATCGAAGATAACACAAGCTAACACACTAAAAATGAACTTTCAAATCTTTGAAATAGTTTATTTTAAGGTTAAGAAATAGTACTTTACGATAATATAAAAAAAAATGGAAACAAAACGTGTCTAAAAAGTGTCAAAATAGGCATTTTTTGCAACTTTAAGCTCAAATTACTAAATATCTCAACGCGATAGATCATTTCTGAAAACAGATTCGTGTACAGCACACGAAAATCATCTAGAATCACCACCAACCCATCAATATACTGTACCTTGTTGCCTAGTGTAATCCATATATCCCGAGAAGACAGCATTAAAATGTTCTCAGAATCATAGGAAGTTTTTTCATATCCATTCCAAGTTCAGCAGATCCATCAGTAGCATTATTAAGACTTCTACGAAATATTTCACCGATTTTCAATAAGATTACACTATTTTAAGCAATAAATTTGCTCTAAGGTGTGTTTGATTAAGTTTAACTTTTAGATGCTATCAGCTAATTACAATAATACTAGTGTGCAAGCAGCTCTTTTAATATTCAACTGAACAATATTTAACTTAAACTTAAATAGGTTTCATGTTCCCTCGAAGACTACTTTTCCAGCCACCAGAAGGTTAGGAGTCAAATAATATTTTGTAAGATAACCTTTGGCTTCTGAAATTGATCTTTAAAGAGCAAAGAAGCATCCGTTTATGTGTTAGATGATCAAATCTAAAGAAGTGTCTTAATGCACTCTTGTGTCTTTAAGTTAAAGAAACTGATTAATAGATTAATTTCAAGCAGAGATTAAGACCGTTAAAACAAAGAAACACTTTAAAATTTGTAACCGAAACCGTAATCGAATAACAAATTTTCTTATAACCGTAACCCTATAACCTTTATTAACAAATATATGGGTTAACTTCGGTTTTTCCTCTACTAGTAAACATTTCAACAAAAGTAAATTTATATGGAATGGGGAATGCAAAGGGGGGTGTTATTCCATTTAGACACTCTCCAGATCTCACAAATAACAATGTGATTGTTTATTTTAACAAATAGTAAACTTAAAAGTGAATTACATATGGGACATTCCATGTCAACTAGACCACCCCAATTTTTATACTCTGTTCCAAATGTACACAGACTATATTGTAAAATCGGCTCAAACAGCACCTCCAAAAGAGGGCCAGAGCCAAGCTTCTCTCAATCTCTTGAGTATATTTAGTTTGTGCAAAAGTGTGTAACAAGGAGAAGGAATCATTTCGGACCCTATAAAGTATATATATATTCTTGATCAGCATCAACAGCCGAGTCGATATAGCCATGTCCGTCTGTATGAAAGCACAGATCTTAGAGGTGGTAATGTCCGTCAAAATAGCATCGAAAAGTTAGCGTTGATTTTGAAACGGTGGAATCTGGAACCCGAAGGCATTTTTTGTTTTTTGATTTATTCCTTAAAATATTCTTAAGAATTGATTAAACTATTGTTTTAATTAATTTGTGGGTCGATTAAGGTGGAATTCTCCATCTCAAGGCTGTTTTTTTGACCATTTTTAAAAAAAATGTTATTTGAAAACGCAAAGAGTTTTTCCAATTAGGTTTTTTTATTGTGTTACAAACAGATGAAAGTAAACAAACAAATTTTTCTGCTTCGATACGAGGGCTATTCAAAAAGTTCTCGGCCGTCAAAGTGGGGGGTCCAAAAAAAGCTCTGCGTGCCATTCTGCCTTCGTTAGATGCGGCCGCATCTGAGCATTGTGTAGGAAAGCCTTCGATAATTATCGATTAAAAATCGACTATTAATCGATATCGATCTGAAGCGACAACATGGTACCATTCAAATTCAAGAACCAGCCGTTATTTCTTAGCTTTATTTATTCGAAATTTATTTACTCAAAAATTACTCGTTTTAGCGAAGACATTGTTCGACAAAAAAGGCTATATCTTCTAAAGTATTTCGAATTTCAAAAATCCTTTGGGGCGATATTCTTAAATATCCAAGCTATAAAAAAATGAAAAAAATAAAATTTGCACATGGAGAATCCCCCCTTAAAGGTTTGCAAGTATTAAAAAAATCGAGTTGATAAAATTGGCATCCTACATTTTGAGTCATATCTCCACTTTCAGGATGAGCCACCATAAGCCGTATACCATTTTAAAGGATACACTTTCAAGAGTGTTCAAAAATAAATCATGAAAATCGTCTGAACAGTTTTTGAGAAAATTTCTTGTAAGTGGACCAACCTCTTGCTTTTCCCCATACAAAATGGTTCTAAAAAATTACTTTTATACTTTTGGAGATGTGCCCAAATACGCATATTCAAGGATAAGTACAACAAATTTGATTCAAATCGTGAGAACCGTTTGCTATTTAAAAATTAAAAGAAGGCAACCAAATCATCAGTCGGAATCAGTCATGGAACTAGTTATAAAAACAGTGCATGTGAAGTTAAATTAAGTCTTTGTGAACAACAAAAAACAAGTCTCAATAATATTTCACATCGAGCCAATTTAGTATGACCATAAAAATCGTTGCTAAGTTTTGTTTTTAAGATTCCGGGATAACTAGGAGATGTGCCAACATTCACGATATGTCAAAAGATGCGCATTTTAATTACCTATTTTTTAAATGCAAATGATAATAGTGGTATTCCTAAAAGCGATTTAGATTTGATTTAGACTCGTGAACAGCTGTTAGAATGACCGAACCTTTGATTAACAATTGGCGCAAAAGTAAACAAAGAAAAGTGCCAAAAATGTAGTCAATGGCAAAAACCTTTTTGGAGAAGCGGTAGGCATTGTGGCTTAATCTCATTATTTCTATGTTCATTTCCTAACTCCGCCTTTGCAGTTATAGCGAAGATCTGGAGCTGGAAGATGCCGTCCACACTGCCATTCTAACGCTTAAGGAGGGTTTCGAGGGCAAAATGAGTGCCGATAACATTGACGTGGGATTCAAGCCCCCATCAAGGACTACTTGGCCAACATCCCCTAAGTCCTAAGTTTTCTATTCGTACATAAAAATTTAAATACGGAATTGGGGTCTTTTGGAAATGAATGAGAAGTTAAACTTTATTTGAATATTAATTGACTTCAATCGCCTCCACATAGCCCACACAAGTGTCGGGGTCGAAGATGAGCAGGTTGCGATGCGGTGCCTCCATTTTAGTCACTACTTTGATTACCTCCTGGGCCACAATGCCTCCCACAACAGCCACGGCTGGCGATATCTGGGCAAAGAGTACGTACAGTGTCACGCTACTAAGAGCCTATGTGAACAGTAGATCATCACGGATGGTCTGTAACAGCTTAAGTTCCGACTCCCTGGTTTTTTACCGTTGTGCTGCTGTAAAAACATAATTAATGACCTCGAGCCGGCTAAAACTTGTTAGTTTAAAACAGTGGTGTCCAAACTCATACAATCAAGCATTGCGCATGTGTGCGTAGCAGCGAAACATGAGTAAGCATGTTAACATATCAAGATGAGCAACGAACGAACAAATGCCTCGTAAGAGAGCAAGTCGCCGAGAGTACTATTTATAGAACACACGTATTCTCCCTCTCTATACGTGAGTCGACTGCGACGCCGGCAGAATTCTGAGTTCCTAGTGGGATAGGCTTTTGGCATTTTGGACCCCAATGGCTTAAATAAACAGTAACATTGTGTTCTTATGGGATAGAAACGAGTTTAAATATCTCGCTCAAGTCAATCTCGGTTATTTTTGTGGCAATCCTTTTTCGGATTGAATATATTTCGGGGAATCGAGCTCAGTTTGAACTCGAGTATTCTTGCACCAAGCCAATTTCGAGATTAAATCAAGTGCGAATCACGAACCTAAATCAATATCGGACCTTCGTGATTGGTTCCAAATGAGGGATCAAGTCGAGTTCGAGTAACAGGGCATCAAATTTTGAGCTTATCGAATCAAGAAAACTGTACTAAAGTCAATCCTTTTGTACTTGGTTTGAGAAAATCCGGGATTGCACGACTTCTGACATCGTTTGGGATTCATTTCTGTTCGGAAATCTTGGGTTTTTTTTCTGCGTAGTCTTTAATTATACTAGGAAAAGTCTCAGGTTTAGTATATTTGACAGTTTCTGTCTCACTATTCGATGTCACTTTAAAGAAGCCATGCGATTTTTCGTACCGCTTAATCTTTTGCGAAATAATTTAGTAATATTTCTTTAGAAGTGGTGCTTCTAGTGCTTGGCCTTTGAGAGTTTTTTTGTAGGCTGTAACCCACTTATTGAACCTTTCGAAGACGCCATCGCAATTCAACTCACATAATTACAATTTCTGCCGCCTTCCCCAACCGCCTCAGCGAAACCCAGCATCAGCATCGATTTTGTTCTCATGTTTCGTTCGCTTTTGTTTACACAAAAATTATGCTTAATGAGCACCCTTCGCCATCTACTTGGGGTTGGAAAAACTGACAATTATAATTACAAGGTCTTAAGTTTTTCCATGAAAATTATGATTATTTTAATTATGCCAACAACACAAGGGTGCATGAGGAGAAACGAAAACGTTTGATATATTTATGTGACAGATCATAAATCCTACGATTTGGACAATAAACAAATATAAAATGTTGCAACTTTATGCGAATGTCTGCGAAGCATAAAAACCGGAACAGAAAAATCATCTAATCAACTGGCATAATCAGTTTTTATAGACTTCCTCCCACCCCCTGCTCGCCTCAGAGGCAATCATAACTTTTGCTCATATGAAGCGAGTTTTATTTTCGCACGTTGATAATTTTTATTTCCCCATTTTGCGCCAATGATGCCTGGGCGAGCTGTGATAGCCCAGGAGTTTGTGTCCTGTGCAAATAAAAGTACATTTTTGCTGCGCTTTTATTTCTCATCTCTGTACCCAAAAGAAGTCATACATGTCCTCTCCCCTTGTAATAATCATTTATTTAATGTGCCCAAACATTTATTATTTCCGCTGACCCAACTCGGGACTGTGTCTGTGCTCGCGCAGATGTGTCCCTGTGTGTGGAATGGTCAAAGATGGTCAAAGTTAGATTGGACACTTGCGCAATTTTCGCCTAATGAATCTAATTGAGTTTATCAAGTGGCCCAAGCATCATATTAATGCTAATGTTGTCGCCAGAGTTTCTTGTGGTGACCTTCGTATTTATTTTGGAGCGGTCTTTAAGGACTTGACCTTCAAGGTGGGTAGAATATATGACATGGGAGTACAAAAAGAGTTCCTGGGACTCGCAGAAAGCGAATTTCTGATGCAATTTATAGAAAATTTTACTTGTCCAGTTTCAAAATACATAGACCACATGCCTATTACAGTCAAAATTCGTGCTAGACAAGAACAACAGCAGAACGACGACCAAGTTCTACTTCCGAAGATAATCTGATGCCAACGTTTTGACAATAGTTATAAGGAAAATCTGAATCAGCAAGCAGCTCAACTGGAAGTCGAAAACAATGTGGCTACTATGGAACAGCTAATAAACTGCATTAGAAACCATTGCGAAAAATTAGCTACATCCAGCCTTGGTTCGACAGTCAATGTGAATTAGCCAGATAACAGTCTTTTCTTCTTCTAGTAGAGAACTCTTCGTCTACGAAAAGCGAGTACCAGAATGCAAACCTTCTCTTTAAAGACCTTTGTAAGCAAAAGGAGCAAGATAATTAACGGCATATCTAGAGAGAAGTATTGCAAATAAAGGATAGCAAATCGTTCTGGAGTATGGTAAGACTTAATGGCACTGCTAGTTTCAATCCAATTAAAGTTGAAAATGAGCAGCTCGGGTCACACTTTTAAAATCACCTTTGCGTCCAACAAAGTGGAGCACAGTTTCATTTTGGACTTCCAAATACATCAGACGGCGACCTGGACATGCAAGTTAGCATATCGGAAATTGAGAAAATGAATAAGGCACCGCGCGAAGACCGTATACTAGCAGAATTATTCAAACACGCCACACCAGGATTTGTGAAAGAACTTGCGCATACCTTTTACAGAATTTTCACCTAGGGAGCAATACTTTATAGCTTCACAAAGAGTGTAATATTTCGCTTATACAATAAATGAAGTCCAACAAAAGCAAACAACTACAGAGGTATAGCCTTTCTAAGCTCGGCCATGCAGCTGTTCTCTTCTATACTTTTAAAGCGCATAGAGATTTGGGTGGATAAACGTGATTTGCTTAGCGAAAGCCAGTTTGGCATTAGGAAGGATTTTTCGACAGTGCAAGGAAAAAAAAGAAGAGCTAAAATCAAGTTCAATTAAATGGATTGGATTGGAACAATCCTAAAAGTCTTGCATCAATCCGAAACTGATCATTTCTAGTACGGATCCTAATTGAAAATCAAATGATCCTAACTCGAGATTAAAGTAAAGTAAAGTAAGTGCGGAATTCCACTGTCAAGGCAAAAGAGCGAAAAGAAACCGAGAGCTAGTTAGAAACTGAGAGAAAAGCTTTCTCAGGCTAAATGGGTACACAGACATACACAAATTTTTCTGACAGAATATCTTGACTGAAAAACTATTGCAATACTTGGAAACTTCAGATCGATATTGAACGAGAGCGTAAGTTAATGTCGGCTCTAACCGACTTCGATATACCCGTTACTCATGAAAACAAATGTTTAATAACCTTCCTGTGTGCCTGAAATGGGACAGCCGAAAATTATGAAACATTTTTTTAACTCGGCTATTTATCATCCGATCTTGATTTCTGGGCTTATAGATGTTGCGAATATAAATGTAAGTTTTAAATTTGAGATCGATATCTCAAAAATTGTGGGAGTTATTCACCATTTTTTATTGTGGGGGCGGGTTGGGCGTGGCAAAAATTTGAAATAAACTTGATCTGCGTGCAGACAATAGGAGTCTACATTTCAAAATTGGTTGCTCTAGCTCTTCTAGTCTCTGAAATCTAGGTGTTTATACAGACAGACGGACGGACCGACAGACGGACATGGCTATATCGACTCGGCTGTTGATGCTGATCAAGAATATATATACTTTATATTCAAAAGAAAACAAGAATCAATATGGCCATTTATTACTTTATGAAGGAACATAACTCCATGACAGATTCTACGATCTTGCAGAGACGGTAGGCTTAATTGACGAAGTCTGTCCACATACGATGGCAGTCGACGGTGTTGTTCCCAGTTTAGTCCACGTAAGGCGAACAGGAGAACCTGCTTCTGCACCGACTCAATAAGGCCCTGGTATGTTGCATACTGTGGTGACCATACGCATGAGTACTCAAGTATAGGTCGGACAAGTGAGACGTAAAGAAGCTTAGTGGTGTATGGGTCATCAAACTCTTTATACCAACGTTTAACAAATCCGAACACCCCTTTGGCTTTGCTAACGATAATCCCAATGTGATCAGAAAAGTTCATATTATGGCTGAATAATACGCCAAGGTCTGTTACAGCATGTATGCGCTCCAGGTTGTGCGGGCCCAGGGAATAGTTACCCATAAATGGGGCAGTGCGGTAAAAGGACATAGCACTACATTTAGAGTGGTTAAGGTACAGCAAGTTGTTAATGCACCAAGATTGAAGGTGGTTAATGTAGTTTTGCAACAGACAATGTGAATCGGGGTCTGTGAGCTGCATACAAATTTTTACATCGTCTGCATACATCAACACATGAGAATTTTCAATGACAGAAGGAAGGTCATTTATGAATAATCCAAAAAACAACGGTCCTAGGTGACTCCCTTGAGGAACTCCGGAAGTGACGTAAACACACTTGGAGAGAGTATTGTTAAATAAGACTTTTTGTGTGCGGTTTGCCAAGTACATTGAAATCCAGTTGACTAAAGGGTTAGGAAAACCTAGGAGTGATCATTTCTTTAAAAGCAGAAGGTGATTAACTGAATCAAATGCCTTGCTAAAATCTGTGAAAATAACATCTGACTGATTTTTCAGCTTGAATCCGTCCCTTATTATGAAAGTAAACTCGAGAAGATTTGTTGATGTAGACCGGCGCTTCATAAACCCGTGCTGTGATGGAGACATAAGAGAGCAACATTGGTGCTGCAACTGAGAAGTTATAACCAATTCAAAAAGTTTGGGTATGGCACAAAGTTTTGCTATCCCACGATAGTTCTGAATATCAGCTCTACTTCCTTTTTTATGAAGTGGTAAAATGAAGGATTCCTTCCAGATATCCGGAAAAAAGCTGTGGTGTAGAGATAATTGAAAAATTTTAGAAAGAGGCTTGCATAAAGCATTTGCACAATTCTTGAGAACACAGCTAGGAACTTCGTCCGGACCGGAAGAGAAGGAAGTTTTTACAAGTTTAAGATTTTCCAACACAGTGTTTTCATTAACAACTGGCATAAAAATGCCTTCCGAGTGTGGAATAGAGTAAGGGTAATGAGCTGAAGTTTTATACACAGAAGAAGAGTAGGTTGTTTGGAAAAAATCAGCAAATAAGTTAGAAATGTCAGCATCGTTGCATGCAGTGGTGGTGTTATACCGAAGAGAGGGAGGAAAATTAGAAGTTTTACGTTTAGAGTTGACAAATGAAAAGAATTGCTTAGGGTTTTCCTTAAATTCATTTTTACACCTAAACAGATAGCTTTGATAACATTCGGAATTGTGAATAAGAAAGTCCGACTGAGCGACAACGTATCGGGAATGATCCGCCAGTTGTCCAGTCCTCTTATATTTTTTATGTAGTCTGTTTTTCACATTTTTGAGATTAGATAATCTGCGAGTAAACCAGGGTGGCTTACGAGGTGCTACCGGTAATGAGGAACAAGGCACGTACAAAACAAATGCAGAATTAAGCGAGCGGTAAAACAAGTCAATTATGACGGTTGGACTAGCATCAGAATCGAGAAAGGACCAATCAACCTGTGAAAGGTCGGACTCGTCGGAATTAAAATATTCGAGTCATCAAGAGGCACCCAAGCCACATTGGGCAGATTAAAATCGCCTAAAACAACGAGGTGGTCATTGTCTCTAAGATGTGATTGTATTGTACGAATTGCAGATAAATGTTGCATATATATACTAATGTCTGATCGAGGAGGGATGTAAGAGCAAGAAACATATATATTAACATCGTGAAATGTTATTCGGATAGACACGAATTCAATGTTGAGAACATTATCGGATATAATTATTTCGGAAGGGACGGTGGCTTTAACGGCAATAAGAACACCACCGCCAAGACGTGCAGATCGGTCACACCGATAGACGACATAGTCGTTAGAAAAAACTTCACTATCAGATACTGAAAAGTTAAGCCACGTTTCCGAAAAAGCAATAACATTGGCTTCAAAGGAGAAACTGTTAGTATACAATCTATTAAGCTTGCCTAATAGACTGCGCACATTCTGATAGTGAATTATGAAGGATGAAGTCAGTTTTTTGACCGATTGGAGGTAGATGAGTTGATCGTATTGGTATTGGGGTACTCACTAACAATTGTATGCTCGGGCCAAAGAGAAGGCTCAAGTAATCTAGGGAATAGGGATTCTGAGAGTTCAACCTTAAAAGAAGACATCCTTCGCTTTTTCTTAAATACGAACTTAGTGACGGTGAATTCGGTGGCAGAAGTGTTCAACCTGTGGCTTACGTGGAATTTAACATCGTTTGCGGTAGCGTTCGGATTTAAACGCGAGACAAATATGGCTTTTAAGGGAGCAACCCCAGATATTGGCATTGATCTTCTTGGGGGGCCCACACCCGATATAGGATTTCCTGATGATACGGCTGCACCAACGTTGGATAGGTGGTCATTCGGCAGCTTGGTCGTGGCTACATCAGAGTAACGGGTATAAAAATCAAAAGCACTGGTCTTTAGGGATGACTATTAAGCTATGACTGACTCAAGCTATCTTGGTGTTACAATTATTGCAAATGGAAAATTTGAAACACATCTTAAAATAAAGTCTGTGTGAATATATAATGGCGCTTAACAATATTTGATTTTTTTTTTTTATTACTCAAATTTCTACAATTTAGAAAGGTCGCTAACTATCAACTTTAAATAATGTATGTGAAAAATCTCTCTTTTGTTTTGTTTTGATTGAATCTATGTTAAATTGTAATTGGTAAATTGTTTTTGTAGTGTCTCTGAAGATGGTTGCCGAGGAGCAACCGAAATATATTGGAAAACATCATACCTAGAGCCGGCAATACTCAAATTTCTACAATTTAGAAAGGTCGCTAACTATCAACTTTGGGGCAGTCTGATAAGTAAG